>CAUYQV010141076.1:0-51508 GCA_963574575.1 Galagoides demidoff
GCACCTGTGGTCCCAGCTACTTGGGAGGCGGAGGCAGGAGACTTGCTTGAGCCCAGGAGTTGGAGGTTGCTATGAGCTGTGATGCCATGGCACTCTACCCAGGGGGATAGCTTGAGGCTCCGTCTCAAAAAAAAAAAAAGAGTAAAGAGTTCATAATAGGGCCGTGCCTGTGGCTCAGTGAGTAGGGCACTGGCCCCATATACCCCAGGGTGGCGGGTTCGAACCCAGCCCCTGCCCCAGCCAAACTGCAACAAAAAAATACTTCGGCACTGTAGCGGGTGCCTGTAGTCCCAGCTACTCGGGAGGCTGAGGCAAGAGAATCACCTAAGCCCTAGAGCTGGAGGTTACTATAAGCTGTGATGCCACAGTACTCTACCAAGGGCGAAAAAGTGAGACTCTGTCTCCAAAAAAAAAAAAAAAAAAAAGTTCATAATATGTCAGCCTGCTCTCCTAGTCAGTTCAGGCTTCTATAAGAAAATAACACAGGGCTTGGTGCCTGTAGCATGGCGCCAGCCACGTACACCAAGGGTGGCAGGTTCAAACCTGGCCTTGGCCAGCTAAACAACAATAACTGCAACAAAAAAATACCTGGGTGTGCGCTGCGCCTGTGGCTCAGTGAGCAGGGCGCCAGCTCTATATACTGAGGGTGGTGGGTTCAAACCCGGCCCCAGCCAAACTGCAAGAAGAAAATAATTGGGCATTGCGGCAAGTGCCTATAGTCCCAGCTACTCGGGAGGCTGAGGCAAGAAAATCACCTAAGCCCAAGAGCTTTGGGTTGCTGTGAGCTGTGATGCCATAGCACTCTACCAAGGGTGACAAAGTGAGACTGTCTCTTAAAAAAAAAAAATAGCTGGGCATTGTGACGGGTGCCTATAGTCCCAGCTACTTGGGAGGCTTAGGCAAGAGAATAACTTAAGCGCAGTATCAAGGGTGACATAGTGAGATGCTATCTCAAAAAAAAAAAAAGAAAGAAAGAAAGAAAAGAAAGGAAAGAAAATAACAGAGACTTAGAAATTTATTTCTGGATACTGGAAAGTCCAAGATCATGACCCTGGCATGTTCAATGTCTGATGAGAGCTATTTTCTGCTTCTAATATGTCACTTTGTTACAATATCCTTCAGAAGAGATGAATGATATATCCTCACCTGGCAGAAGGGAGGAAAGGACAAAAAAGGACCTACCTAGTTCTCCGCAGTCCTTTCATAACAGACTGATCCCATTCATGAGGGCAGAGCCCTCGTGGCCTGCTCACTTCTTCTTAAAGATGCAATTTTTTAATATAATGGGTGGTGCCTGTAGCTCAGTGGGTAGGGTGCTGGCTACATACACCCAGGATGGTGGGTTCGAGCCCAGCCCAGCTAAACAACAATGACAACTGCAATAAAAAAAAAAAAGCCACGTGTTGTGGTGGGCACCTGTAGTCCTGGCTACTTGGGAGGTTGAGGCAATAGAATCACTTAAGCCCAAGAGTTTGATGTTGTTGTGAGCCATGATGCCACAGCACTCTACCAAGGGCAACATAACAAGACTCTGTCTAAAAAATATGTATGTATATATAAATATTATACTGGCAATTAAGTTTCAACACATGAATTCTATGAGACATTCAGACCATAGCATTTTATCCATGACTCCAAAATACATGTCTTTTCACATGCAAAATACATTCATTCTTTACCAATAACCCCCCAAACCTTCCAATATCACCTCAGAAGTCTGTACTTCAGGGTCTCATCTAAATCAGGTGTGGATGAGACTTAAGGTACAGTTTATCCCCAGGTGAATTCTCCTCCAGCTGTAAGCTTCTGAAATCAAACAAATTATGTTCTTACAAAATAGAGTGGGGGAACAGGTATAGGATAAACATTCCTATTCCAAAAAGGAGCTCTAGGCAATAACAAAGTAATAGGCCCCAAGTAAGTTCAAAACCCCAAAAGTTATACAATATCAAATCTTGAGGCCTGAGAGTAACCTTTGACTCTGTGTGTAGCTTTTGACACATACAGGGTCAAGGGTCAGACCCTCAGTCCCTGGGAGCCTGGATGTAGCCCACACAGTAGCTCCCAGGCGTTGGCATTGGGAGCCTGTGGATCCTCCCAGGCTGGTGTTATACCTGGGTAGGTCTACGGTTCTGTGGTCTCAGAGGGGGTCCTGCCTGTGTGACTATCCTAAGCATTATCCTCATGGGGTTCTCTGACATGGTTATGATCACATGGTTCTGCTGGACAGTGCCCTGGGGCTGCCTGAAGTGGCCCACCCCAAAGGCAGTTCTCTGTCAAGGCCCTGAGGCTTTTGGGGGGCAATCTTTGGAAATCTTGTGCACTCTGCAAGCCTGCAGAGTTAGCACTATGTGGGTTATGTTTTTTCCACTTGGGCTGTACAGTGCAGAGGGTCAAGCTGTACCTTGGCCCACCCAAGCCACAGATGAGGTGGCCAAGGAGCACTATGCAGAGATGCAGGGAGCAAAGACTTGAGGTGGCCTGGCCCTTCCAGGAAGGTGTATTGTTGCTATATCCTCCAGAACGTCCATGTCACTATGTTCTCACATGGTAGAAAGGATGAAAGCCGTCAACTTGCCCACTCAAACCCCTTTACAAGGTCGGTTATCCCATTCATGAGGGCAGAGACCTCATGACTTATACCTCCTAAAGGCCCCACACTACCCAAATGACTATTAAGTTTCAACACATGAATCTGGAGAAACATTCAGATCATAGCACCTGCTTAGAGTATTGCTGCCACATAAGAAGGGCTTAATAAGTAGTAACTATTGCTAACAAGGTTATTCCCACTGAAAAACTTGAGGCTTATCATTGCACTTTGTGTATAGTAAGTAACAAACAAATATTTGGGGAGAAAAAGTTCAATCCTTTCTGAGAACATACAATTATTAGTATTACAATTTACAATTTAAATTAGATAAAATAAACCAATTGCTTAGAAAACGAACAATTCAAGACTAGGCAGTAATTTCTTCTAGGTCTCCTGATAATAAAGGCCATAAACAATAGTCACGTAATAAGTATAATAACAATTTTCATTCTGAACATAGGACAATGGCCTCATACCACAGCCCAATTCAGAAGAAACACTTTTGCAGAGGTGTGGTAATGATCTAGATGACTTGCTTTTTTGCTGTTTTTGCATCTTAGGAATATGATTTAAATTATCTGTAAAACAAGAAGGACTGCCTGACTTTTAAGCAATCCTCTTGAATATTCTTTAAGTGATATTTTGAAAAGTTTCAGCACTTGATTCTACTCTTAGCAAAGAAATCTAGAGGGAACTATTCATGCAGCCACATGAGCATGAATTTCTATCTTACCAAGCAAAATGGTGAAATCAAATCATTTTGTAGAAACTGAGATGTCCGATAGAGATAGTTATGTAAACATAAGGCCATCCCACCCTTATTTTGTACTGATGGTGACAAGCACCTTCTATAGAAAATTATATTAAATATAGCCCAATCCACAGGCAAATTAGAGGTCAAATGTTCTAGATTTTACTCCATAAAACATAAAGTCAATTATTTTACTTAATAAACTGAGGCAATTATAAACACTGAATGTCGCAGACAAACTAAACTCGTAGTAGTATATCTACAGCACTCCTGCCCTTGAGAGAAAGAACTTCCACATAAACTGCTTAGGGAAGAATAGCAAAGTGACCAAATGAGGTAGTTTATTTTACAACTTTGTCTTTTACAAAACTGTTAAAAGCAGGGAAAGTCTGTCAAAGGTAATTGGCTCAGGTTTAAAATCAGTCGTGTGTTTTTCTTGGAAAAAAACATTGAGAAGCAGAGTAGATTCTTTCTGAACAAATCAAATTCAAGCTGATAAAGTTATCATGGGCATTTATGTCTCTACTAATCAGAAAGTTGAAAGGGAATGGAACAGATTTACCCCTCTGAAAACTTAACTATTTTAAAGGGTATCAGAGGACTCTTCCTTTGAGCTTTGTACTTCCACTAAAGTACAACTTTCTAAGAAAGGAAAATAAGTCTATAATTAAAACTGCAGCCAGCCTATTACTAAGAGAAGACAGAGGCTTAAAAAAGCAACAGATTTATTTTCCTGTTAGATATTTCCATGAGATAATAAAGAATGCAACTGGAGTAAAAGCTGTCCCTAAAGCCTTCCTATCCCTTGAATATTCAGGATTAGACTAATGTCAACCAAGCAGTACCATGTGTATGAGAAATCCAACCAAATGCTTTATACATTAGCTGGAGCACAGGGCTGTGCTTTTTGAAGTGAAATAGCATACTCTTGTATGGTCAATCAGACCATGCCTGTTAATTTCATAAATATAAAATCACGCAGAAGAATTGCAGGACTTGTAGCAGCCTTTCAGGCCCAGAAGAGTCTCACTAAGATGCTTTATTCAGCCAAATATTTTAAGATTAAAATGAGAAGGACTAGGCGGTGCCTGTGGTGCAAGGAGTAGGGCGCTAGCCCCATATACCAGGAGTGGCGAATTCAAACCTGACCCCAGCCAAAAACTGCAAAAAAAAAAAAAAAAAAGAGAGAGATAGAGAAGGACTTATAATTGAGTTCATCGAAAAATTGTATACAATTTATAAAACTTATAACCCCTTCATCTTGTTTTGTAAAACTAGGAAGAATAAGCCTCCATGTAAAAGGAGAAATGTAAAATTCTACATCCTCAACCCTTAGTTTTCCCATATTACCAGAGTTAACCAGACCCCCTCAAACTACAGCCCATGGACCACATGCAGCCCGCCTAGGACATTTATCCAGCCCGCTAGGTGTTTTTGCCACTGCTTCCTGTCCTACTTAGCAGCTGACTCATCCCAGGGCCCGCAGTCTGGCCCTCCAACGGTCTGAGAGACAGTGAAATGGCCCTCTGTTTAAAAAGTTTGAGGATCCCTGGTTAAAACCTTTAATCATATTATCCAATAAGAGTTTATTCTGGCTAAATTTTTGAAGCAGTATGGTATATACAATAAGCATTGAATGCTATAATGTCTTGTGTTTAATGGATTCTTTTTTTGTATGATATTTTACCAACATAAGCTGCTTTGGCCATCTTGTGGTCCTTGTCAAACCAAGTAGCCATTGGAGTCTTCAAGGGAAGACTGCATTACTCACTATTTCTTCTCCAGCACCTTGGCTAGCAATACGAGGCTCCCTATATATCTATTGCTCCATTGTGTAGTTTCTGCCTGTCCTTTTAGGATTAAAGAATTGTTTTAGTTTATATGGCACACAGAGAAAACAGTAACTCTATCCTCAAGACAACCAAGTAGAGTTTTATGTGATCACTGGCCAAAAAGCAGTCATGAGCCTGGAGGACATTAAGGTCAGTAAAATAAGCCCACCACAGAAGGACAAATACCCTATGATTCCACCTGGGTGAGTCAAACTTGCAGCAGCAGAGAAAATAATAGTGGTTTCCAGGGCTGGAGGGTTGAGGAAAATGGAAAGCTATTTTCAAAGAGTATGAAACTTCACTTTATTTGAATATGTTCTAGAGGTCTGCTACCTAACCTAAGGTAGTTAACAATACCATATTATGCACTTTAAATGTGTCAAGGGGATAGATCATGGGTTAAATGTTCTTATCAGACAAACAAACCAACCAAAGGACACAGGGAAACTTTGAGAGGTATTGGATACATTTATTCCCGTAATTAGTATGATGGTGTTATGGGTGTTGAGTTTGTCCAAACTCATAGAATTGCACACAGTAGACACATGCTGTTCTTCATGTGTCAGTTATCCCTCAATAAAGCTCTTCTCAAGAAGAAGAAAAATAATAATTAGTGGGGAAAATTGTGATCGTCCCATGACCTATAAAAATTTGTCAAAATACTAAAAACTCTGTTATTTTTGGTTATAAATGAATGTGTAAAGAAAAAAGTAGCAAAACTAATATATATTTAATGTCTTATCATTAAAAACACGAACATTTAATTTTTGTATTTCTTTGTTTAAAAACAATTCTAAATAGAGGTTGAATACAAATACATTCAAATTATATTTCTCACTTCCTTCTAAAATTCATTCATTTTATCCTAGCAACACTGATACAGAAATGAGCAATCTTAAAATAAGGAAAACTAATCTTTTTTTAAAAAGTCAATCGACAATATACATTCTAACAGTGACATGGAAAAATAATGCACAGGATGGCTGACCATAAAATAATCTATAATACTGTCTCTCTAAATCAATATGTGGGGAACATTTCCCTTACATCTAGCCTATATAATATTTTACGCCACCATCAAGTGCTAATAAAAAATGAACTTGCTGAGAAGTTTCCTATTGATAATAATATATATGTTTCTATGAGTTCATGCCTTACAGTGAAGCAATACTTTCATTCCTAAAAGCAGAGCACTTTCAAACCTGACACCAAGCCTGGTACTCAGAAACCTATAAATGATTATCTCAGCCATGGGCTGTGTAAAATAAATTAAGTTTTAAAGATCATAAAAGTAAAACCATGTGTCTAAACATATGGCATGTTCATTGGCAGTGTGAATGCTCATTATAAGAGAAATCTCATCCAGTTTGTCAGGAAACTGAATCAAATATTTCCTGCCATGTAAGCCAGAAAGCACAAAGCAGTCCCTCGAAGGTTTATGGTAAACACATTCACTGAAATACTTACTATCATGAACAGAAGTAAAAATCGAAAACCATAAATCTGGAAGAATGAAAATTTTAAAATCAGATTTAGAGGAACTCTAAACCTCAAATTGATCCTCTTTTATCCCTCTTACCAGGATAAAAATTGAACCACCCTGGTAATTAGCAGGTTGGATAAAGACTAGAATAAAAATGGTGCCAGGCATTTAGCCACAGAACATCTGTACATCCTTCTATTAATGTTTCTTCAAAGTTTTAAAACCATCTGGTTCTACAGCTAGGTCAACCCAGGAGGGAAGAAACTGGGAGCTCTATCTGCCACTTTTTAAATGTTTCTCTCCTGGAAGTGATTTCCCATTTACATTTTATTAGCCAGATCAAATCACAGGTGATTATCGTCTTTCAACATGGGTTAAGTAGAGGGAACCTGGATATTGGTGCACAGTTTGATGCTATGACTTGATAGGATTTTGGAACTGAAGGATTAGACAGTCTACCTCCTCCTCCTCCTCCCCACCCCTCCGAATATCCAGGTCCACCCTTGATTTACATGAAAATAGAGTAGGCTGCTTGGGAAATTATTCAAATTAATTCCACAATTGTATAGGAACTCAATGGACTTAAAAGGACTTAAAATCAATTGTGCAGATTAGGAAAGATCCAAATTGTTATGAGGGACCCTGAAAGTGGGAAAAAAGGACACAGCTTACTTGAGTCAATCTCAGCAGTCAGGCTTAAGGATTGGAGGCAAGTGTTGGCCCCACAAACAGTTTAGTAGTGATTTGCCCATAATCAAGATGATTTTCTTCTACAATAAAATTGTTTTTAAATAGAATTATGAACTAAAATAAATACTTAAGTATTTATGTTACTCTGCAACTGCCTGGCTGAACCCCCTCTTGGCCAAGAAGATTCTTAAAACTGAGTTGCTGGCCATGAGAAAGGAGATCAGACAGGCCTCATCATGCCCCCTCCCCTACTCCTTTGTGACTTACCAATAGGCCTAAGGCTATGCAAGACCCACCTACAGTCCTCCCTATATACAACAAACCTCTTGAGTCTGTCAGGTACTTTGTCTCTAATTAACAGACCCTTTATCTTAACCATTTCTTTTCACTAACTCCCAGCCAATTATCAGCTAAAGAATCTTTAAACTTGGCTTGGTGCCTGTGGCTCAATTGGCTAAGGCGCCAGCCACGTACACCTAAGGTGGCAAGTTCAAATCCCCAACCCGGCCCACCAAAACAACAATGATGGCTGCAACCAAAAAATAGCTGGGCGTTGTGGCGGGCGCCTGTGGGCCCAGCTGCTTGGGAGGTGGAGGCAGGAGACTCGCTTGAGCCCAGGAGTTGGAGGTTGCTATGAACTGTG
The DNA here is from genome assembly GCA_963574575.1 of Galagoides demidoff. Taxonomy (NCBI): domain Eukaryota; kingdom Metazoa; phylum Chordata; class Mammalia; order Primates; family Galagidae; genus Galagoides; species Galagoides demidoff. Next base: position 7,993 of record CAUYQV010141076.1, read on the forward strand.
ATGCCATGGCACTCTACCCAGGGGGATAGCTTGAGGCTCTGCCTCAAAAAAAAAAAAAAAAAAAAAAGAATCTTTAAACTTTTGAAAGGACAAATCATCTATAACCTGTAAGCTCTGCAGTTCCAGATGCCCCATGCTTTGGAGCCAAACCAAAGTATGTTTTCCCCATACTGACTTATGACCTCACCTATAATCCCTGACTCCCTAAAATGTATAAAAACAAATTATAACCCTACTTCTGTGAGTCCATGTGCTCAAGGCTCCTTGGGTGTGGCTCCTGTCATGATCCTCAAATTTGGCTCAGAATAAGCCTCCTTAAATTATTTTACAGAGTATGTCTTCTTTTCCCTTGACAAAAGTATAAATTTCTATGAAGACAATTGTCGATGTTTCCCAGTCCAATTCTACCTATTCCAGGCAAGTTGTAGCATAGTTCTTTACATCAAAAGATAAGAAATCAACCTAATCAACCTCAAAAGATGAGACTGATAAAACTCTTAGTTGCTGTTTAATTCAATCTCCTCAGATTTTAATGACCTAAAGTTTCCAAAAGTAAAAGATAAAATTATCTTGTTTGAACCCCACAGAAATAAACACAGTGAACACTAAATGCTAAATTTCTGCAAAATAGTATGCAAACCTTAGGGTTGAATCGAAGCTACCTCTCCCTTAACTTCAAGTGATGCAGGTAGAATTAAAACTATGTATGCCATGCACTCCTAAATATGCCACAAAATTCCATATTTTGCACTTTTAAAGACTTAATGGTTTCAAAAATAATTAGAAACTAAAGCCCAAAGATAGTTGTCTTAGATGGAAAAAGGAGGAGGAGGAAAGAAAGAAGCCTGCAGTAACTAACAGTGCAGCACAAGCCTGATTTATAAATCATTTGAGAAGGTCCTCTTGATGGCTACACTATGCTGAAACATGTATTTGTTCTCTTTACAGTGATGCTACAACTCTCAGAAATCTTTACTGTGGTCTTTAAAATGATATCTTTTTAAAAAATATAATGGAAGTCTGTAATTTAATGGCATTTTTACAAAAAGATTTAAAGATTGTACCGAAAATAAATAAATAAAACCCTTAGTAGACTAAGATGAAGAGGTGATAGTTCCAGTTTGTGAATATTATCATTCCTTCTCTTTTGGCCCTGTACTCAATTTTCTTATTGTAGGTCATTATAAGAAGTTTTTTTCTCTGTGTTCAAACTGAAACAAATGGACTTAAATTAAGCTTATTAGATTGAAGTGAGATCCCTGGAAGGAGCTGTTGACAAAGGGGTCTGGTAAGCCCTGAATGTAAGCTTTAGAAAATCTTTTTATCCACTAGTCTTTCAAAGGAATATGGGATGGTTCTGTCAACTAAGTTTGCTTAAAGACAGAACAGATAGACTGGGTGACATTTCCCGTAATTTTTTCAGCACTAATTTCCTCAGATTTGGTGATTTTGTAATAATGACCTTGTCATAAACATTTCCTATTTTCTCACCCACCACCATCATTCCTTTTCACCTCCACCAATTCCTAAATTTTTCTCTTCAAAAATAGCTTCAGTGTAGAAAAGACAACAACATTTAATTATTTTGAATACTTAATTATATAAGGGTAGATTTATTTCCAATAAGGAAAATTAATAAGACTTTTTTAACTGTCAGTATTTAGAGACACATATAAATTCTCTCCAATAATTAAAATAATTGAAAGCTTCATTCATTTTCTATCACTAGTTTTTTTAGTATTATTATTCCTTGACTCACTTAGCCATCTTGTCTGTAATTTTCAAATAATATATATATGAACTGGGGGATTTAGCTTCGCACATCACAGTAACTGATTTCTAGAGGCACCTGAGTGATTTTGTATACACACACAGTTGGTGCCTGTGTATTTCACTGGAGAAGTATTTTGGGATATCTTTTATATTACTGAGTTGAGTTGGGTCTATTTAATTTGGTCTGGTCTCACCTTTCATGAATTTTCTATTTGAGTCAGTGATTTTCAAAGTCCTTTTAGGATTTTTGTAACCTTCCCATCAACCTTGGAAAAGAATCTTGTGTGCTAAAGCCTTATAAATTACTTTATTTCACACTCAGAGTGCTAAAAAATTTTTCCAGGCAGTAAGATCAAACTTATAGTAGCTCATAGCACCTTTAATTTCAAAGAAAAAAAGAATTTCAACTTTTATTTTGTATTTTGTTGACTGTTAAGTGTAAATCATCTTTTCTGAAGAATTTTTGGTTAACCAATTGCAATGTAGTTTGTTATGGGATACTGTATTATTTCAAATATCCTTTGTAATCCTTCACTATGATTAAATGCTTATTTTTTGATCCAGGTAAATAAATATATTCCACAACTTTCTGTGAACTAGAAGTTGGCAAGGCGTTTCTTTTTCCTTCTGACATTTGATACACGGAGCACGTGTACTATTTAAACTCCAAGTCCCTCTTTCCTCTTACTCCGAGTGAAATTATCATACCTTCAGTTGATGTTTCTGTTTCCCTTTCATGAATCCATAATGTGTGTGCTTCCCGTGTGACAAAACTATAAGCAGTCAAGCACATTCAATATTATCATTACACCTCAAATTCAGTGGCCTGTATTTACAGTTGATAACACACTTACCTGGATATTCACAGCCTGAATTCCACATTCATCTTTAATTCAGTTTTAAATTCCAATTTCTGATGTCCTCATCATAATTATAAAAGTAAATGCTAATCTGTACTACATTCTTTACATTAAGGTACATGCCGTTTGTCTGCTATTTTATATTCTCATATGCAAATTTGAATCTAAGCAAATCACAAAACAGGGATATTACCTATAATCTATATGGTCCCTCAGCATACAGTTTGTAGATGGTGAAGGAACATCTTCTATAAACCCTGGTAAAATTCTTTAGCACTCTGAGTATGAAATAAAGTAATGTATAAGGCTTTAGCAAACAAGATTGCTTCCCAAGGTTGATGGGAAGGGAAAGGAGGAAAGATGAAGCTAACACTATTTATTGTTATCATGAAATAAGTAATTTCTCATATGTTAGGAAAGCAGAAAAATACTTTAAAGTTATAACTCACGAACATACCCAGAGAATTCAACTGAACTGGCCCTTCATCATCTACCTCATAGAACATTCTTGTGTTACTTTTCTGTTAAGAATTCTATGGAAACCTTTGTGTTAATTTGACCAGTCTATAAAAAGGTTATATACATTATAGTCACAGAGACAGAGATTGTAAAATATATTAATTTCTAATATTTGATTCTTCACAACACAAAAACCTAACCTAGTGTCTACTTCAGTAGAGATAACAGATTAGTGAGAAAGGCATATTATATACTTACTTAAATAATCAAAATATTTGAAGAATTTGAAATTTGAGTAGCACTTGGAGGTATTCCCAAATCGTAGAGTTCAGGAAGGAGATACAGGTACTGTCAAAGACCCAGGAAACAGATGTGGCCTGGAGGGATATATCTGAGACTTATCGGTGCGTAAGTGAGTTCAAAATTTAGGCCTGCATGAGATCGTTCAAGGACAGCACAGAGAGACAGAAGAGTGGCTGGCAGAACAAGAGGCAGAAAGAAAAGAAAGATGGTTTACCAAGGAAGCCATGGTCAACATGCTTTCAAAGTTCACAGGCTTTAGCCAGCTCCTCTAGAATGAGCCTGGAAAGTGGCACCAGAATTTGCCAACTGGGAGCTGTCTTAGTGAGAGGAATCCGGGAGCATCGTGCTCGTCTGAGGCATTGCACAAAGATAGTGATCTTCCTGTGGTGATCCTAGGAGACATTTTTCACAACTGAAGTGCCTCTTTCCCAAGGAATACAGCAGAGAAAAATGTGTTTTTAAAAAAGCTTTCTGTTTTCTAATACCTACCATCCTCACAAACTGAAAATTAATGAAAAGTGAAAGACTTAAGGCAGCAAATATATTTTATTTTCTAGGAGCCATGGCTGTTTTAAAAGGAAAGGAGATAAATCCTCAACGGAAGGGAAAGACAGGGTTTAGGAAGAGCTTGTTTTTGTGTTTAGGATAAGAAAAGATTGAAGGATGTTATACAGTAAGAACTAATAAAAAGGCATAAGCTAAAGATAAATGACAGGGAGAAGAGACGGGCTCTCTTGCCGTGTCCCTGAGGCGGTGAGATGTGATTGGATCCAGAGAGAAGGCAGAAGAGCAAGTGAAGAGAGCGTCACCCAAGAGAAGGCGGTTTGGGGAGCAAGCAAATTGCCCAACAGCCTCTACACAGCTTCAGTACTAACTACTTTTCTCCACTTTACCTCATACCAGTATTTGCAGGAGAGAAGTAGGTGGAAAGGACCAAAGCTGATTACTAATGAGTCAGTGTAATGTATTTCTACCCATTATTTTTCACTGGATAATAGCACCGGAGGATCATAAGAGGAAAGAGGCACTACTGGCTTTATTTGCAAGAGGAAAGAGAGAAAAGGGAGAGATGAAGCTCACAGTATGGATACTAATAAGGAAATTAATAGGAACAGCTCATAAGCATAATCTAAATGTTTCATCAAAGCTACAGGTCCTGGGGCAGCACCTGTGGTCAAAGGGATAGCTATAGGGGGCCAGCCCCATAGGCTGCAGGTGGTGGTTTCAAACCCAGCCCTGACCAAAAACTGAAGAAAAAAAAAAAAAAAAGCTGCAGGTCCTGATGCGGCAGGCTTGGTCACAAGGATGGCACTCTGTCTGCAGTGCTGCTGAGGGTATGGAAGATGTCAACTGATGTCTCCTTACCAAGGAAGATACTAAGAATAGGGTTTTGTTTTTTAATTTGCTTTCTCGTTGACTGAGAAACTTTATAGAGGACATAGAATGGCAAGCGTTAAGATTTAATAATTTTCCCATTAGCTCTGTTTTTTTGGAGAAGAAAAAAATCACTTTACGTGATATTCAGACATGTGATGTATACTTGAAATACGTGTATTTTTCCTAGAAACTGTAAATTCACTTGAGAAAATGGGATATGTATCTTTGTATCAGCCACAAGTTCATTCAGGGGAAAAACAAACCGTGATTAGAATGATCAAGAATGTAAAAGTGCCATCTAGAGGCTGGTCCAGCACCGTCGAGGTAGATGATCCTTACAACTTACAAGAGTTAAGGTTTTGGGGAAAACACAGGAAAGAGATCCAACCTGATATGAGTCACCTAGGATGGGCGCTTATTCAAGGCTCCCATACTTAATCTAAAACTACTTGGAAGTGGAGATGCTGCTCCAGTGCTGCTTACTTTAAAACATTAACTCATGTTTTCAGCCAAGTGGCAGCACTGAATCTGCTCGTGATTATGGACATTCAACATTTTATGTCCCATTTATGTACCTTCGGCATCAATTTCGCAGCTGGCAAACTATTGCTGTTTACGTTTTCAGTGCATTTGAAATAATCTAGAAGTTATTTTACTGCCATTAGACATTAAGAAAAGAACCAAATGTAAAATCATTACTTTGCCAATTTACTGCGAAACCCAAAGGAAATATCACAAATGTATCATTTATTGAATATAAAAATGAAAATAAAGAACAGTGCTTGGAACTAGTTTGCAGCACTTTTGGTCAGGTAGATTTATCAAAAATATATTAAAGATTTTGAGACTTTTTCCACTCTCATTACTATAAAAACAGCATAAAAGAACTGTTTAAATATCTCCTACATGGCAAGTACTAGCAGTAATGTTATATGCCTTTTAACAGTAAACGCCTAGCAAGTTAAGCCTGATGTCTATTTTATATGTAAAGAAATTGATGCTGCAATTTATTAAGTCACATGACGAGCTAATTAGCAGGAGCCAGAATTCCAATACAGAAATTTCTGAACTCAAAGCCCAGGCTCTTATCTTCTCAAGTTATTGAGTCTTTTCAGGTACATATTTTTAAAACTCTAGAGATAACAGATCTCTATATACAAAAGATATATTTATAAGAATAGAACAGATTCTCTAACCGAATTCCTAAATTTTCTTAACTCTTGTATATGTGAGGTTGTGCAAAGTACACATGAATCTCCGGTGTTCTAGTTATCAGCATATTCTAAGCCTAAGCTATTTAGGCCACTCATCAAAGCACTTCAAATCAGTTTTCATCCCTCCATCACTCCTAAGCTGTATTCTCCAGTTTGGGAGGAATATTTACAACCATGAAGTTATGACCCACTACACTTTTTTCCTATTAGCATCCTCAGGATCCTGAATGTTACTAGCCATCTTTTTATGCATCCTTTTTAGTATTCTCCAAGCCACAAAAAGCTGTTTAAAATGATTTTCACTAGAAGTCTGCCATCCTGCACTTCTTTATCTTACACAGGCTCCTTCAGCGATGGGATGATCTGAGATCCTACTTTAACCTTTACTCTTCATTTTAGTTAATTCAGTATATTTACATCTCTGCCTCCCTTCTCTCCACTGGGAGAAAAGATGGCTGACCTACCCCTTCTGATTCAAGTTGACTTGCCCTTCTTAACTGTAGAAGCCACATGCTGCTATACTTAAATTTCCCCCTTTTAGCAATCAGTCTGTTCTTATCACTGAATTCTTTTACCATGGTTTACACACACTGTGCGGGTCTAAGTCTTCACTACCTTTGCCGGGATCTGTACTGAGAGCAGTTGACAAGAGAAAAGATTTAGCCTCAGTTATCTCAGGTGAAGTAATGAGGGGGGCCTGTGAGAGGCGGACACTATCACTAGTAACATCTAGAAGTGCAGCTACCAAGTGCAGCCATTCACCCAAAGGTCTCTTCATTCAATCAAAAAACACAAATCATGTTGACAACATATTATTCAAAGTAAGGTGCCTCCTCAAGCAATCATTACCAGTAAAAGATGGAGAAATAACAGAGGGGAAAATCAAGTAAACAAATCATGTGATTATTATAAATTAGATGGTAAATTTTTCTCTGCTAACTTGCTTCAGTGATTTTTATCTTATACCTGGGCAGGACTCAAGTGATTGTAATCTTTGCTAAATATTTCGTTCTCAGCCTCAAGATATCAATCAGGATAGGGCACTGAGGGTCATGCCTGAAATCCTAGCATTTTGGGAGGCTGAGGCAGGTGGATCGTTTGAGCTCTGGAGTTTAAGACCAGCCTGAGCAAGAGTGACATCCTGTCTCTAAAAATATAGGTGGGCATTGTGTGGGTGCCTATCGTCTCACTACTGGGGACCTGAGGCAAGAGGATTGCTGGAACCCATGAGTTTGAGGTTGCTCTGAGCTGTGACGTCATAGCACTCTACCGAGGGCAACAAAGTGAGACTGTCTCAAACAAACAAACAAGAAAAGATATTAATCTGGCCACCAGCAGCTCTGGCCTTTCATCAGACAGGATGTCTGGAATGTTAGCCCTGAATCACAGGGGGTCAGACACCCTGTACTCTGAGTAACCTGAACTCTGGTTAGACACGTTCTCCGGGAAAGCCTGGCCTAAACTCTACTACAAACCTAACTCCTACAGTGCACCTGTAGGTACTGCGGCAGGCAAAACAGCAGCCTCCTAAATTCACGGCCTCATCCCAGGACCTGTAATGCCCCCTTGCATAACAAAAGGGACTTTGCAGATGTGCTTAAATTAAGGACCTTGACATGGAAAGCGTATCTTGGATTATCCAGATGGGCCCAGTGAAATCACATGGGTCCTTAAAAGTGGAAACAAGTGGCAGAAGAGAGGGCCAGAGAAGAAGACTATAAAAGCAAAGTCAGGGGATGTCACCGGAATGGATCTGACTTGCCTGTGCAGACTTTCAAGATGAAGGAAGGGAGCCAACAGCAAAGAAATGCAGTGGCCTCTAGAAGCAAGAAAAAGCAAGGCAATAGACCCTTCTCAGAGCCTATCGAAAGGAACACAGTCCTGCTGCTACCTTATTTTAGCCCATTGGGACCCCTGTTAGCCTTCTGACCTACAGAATGCTCCATATTATTTTAAGTCACTAAGCTTGTGGTCATTTGTTACAGCACATTAGAAAACTAATAGACTTCATCTAAAGAGAATATTTGCAGATGCCGCCACCTCCTATAACTACTCTTATTTCTCTAACTTTTTCTGTATTTCAGAGTCTCAAATTTGTAATCTATATCCACATTAATTCTTTTCCTGCTTCCTCCCTTTCAATATTATAAGCTTTTTATTTCCACAGATTTACTTAGGTTGTTCCGTCGTAAGATTTTAAGGGCAGTTTTCTTACCAAATTAGATGAAAGTTTCTCCTCTTTATTTCTTTAACATCTTCAATGCACTTGATTCTGTGGACGTCCTCTTACATCTGGAAGTTACTTCCTGCCTTGATTTGTATGATCGTTCACAAACTCCTAATTTTTCCCCAGCGTACCAAGCCTACGTAGGTAATTTAAAACATGTGTGGCTACCTTTGGACACAGAGACCACCAGCTTCTTAACTTTCTCTTTTCAAGCACTGTTTCAAGAGGGTGAGATATGCTTTCCACCCTCTGTCCTCAAACCCTAATGCCCTTGACTGCCTGGCTTCTAGCTTCCTCAGTGCTTCCCATTTACTTGAAGACTTCTGGCTGTTGCTGTGAAGTGGGGAGACTCTACAAGGAGTAAGAGTCTGAGAATTTAAGCACAGCTTCCTAAATTAGTTCTTTGTCTTCCTTTCTAAACAGCTGGATCAACTGGACTATACGTGAGAAGGAAATTTTACTGATTTCAATTAATCAACTTTGTCCTACTACAATTAAAGATTGTAACAAGCAGGGGAATTTCAAACATTAAGAGTTCTGAATAATCTACAAACTAGATAATAAATACTTGAATCTTTTAATTAATCTGGCAGTCATACTGGATTTTGTTGACGAGTATATAGTCAATAAAAACAATGTTTCTAAAAATTATAATGTAATCGGAAACACACTAGTCCTTTAATGCCAAATGAAACAAGGACTAAATATGCATGTTACAGCTATTTAAAATAAAACTAAAGATACAAAAGCTACTTAAAATAAATTCATCAAAATATTAGCAACGATTGTGTTCCAGTATAGTACTGTAGTATTCTCTCATATATATTACTTAGCCAAAGAAAAGAAAAAGGATAGATGGTTTTAAAATACAAGCAAAATTCAAATGGAAGCTGCCATCAGCTAACTTAATCTCAGCAAGAAAACTCTGTTCCTTCTTCGTGGCACCTGCCACTTAACGTGTCAATTTTTTTATTCCATAAGCTAAGAAGAAACTCTGAACCCATAGCATGGCTATCCCCACGTTATTATGCTTTATGAAAGAGGCACAGTGGAATTTATTTTTTAATCTATGAAGACCAATTTTATGAGATTTTTAGAATATGCTGTATGCACTTTTATGAATAAGTAGCCAAAAATTGAGATTTTTTTTTTTTTTTGGCTGGGAGCCAGGTTCGAACCTGCCACCTCCGGTATATGGGGCCAGTGCCTTACTACTTTGAGCCACAGGGACTGCCCAATATTGAGAGTTTTTTATGATTAATAGTCTAAATAAAACATCACCAATGCATAATAAAGTATGACTTAACAAAATCTGGTTGTTGTTTTTTTCTCCTTTGGAAACAGAAATGCATGTTGACATAGTCATCTTTTTAAAGGCCAGAATTTAAATTTCTGAGGCATCATCAATTAATCTCTATGCAATGGAAATAAGTTGCAAGAACTGTGTGTGAAAAAAATTGATCTTCTAGACAAACCACCCCCATCACCACTAAAATAACATGATAAATATATGCCAAATAGCAATGACAGATGCAGGTACTCTCTAAAATAATACAAAATGAGGATTTCAGGGATGTATAATTTAATTTGCATTCTGGGGGTATATTTTCATCTTTTGTCAAGGAATTTATATTCATAACTTGCCATACACAATTACAATGTAGAGAGGTCTGAGATGTTTTTGTTTGTATTTCTTTTCTTTCTTTTTTTTTTTTTTAACCAGAAAGCATAAAACAGTAACTTCAGAGTACTGACCACAGTAAGCAAATCATTTGGAATGTTTCCCTTATCATGCTAGCAAAGTAAATAGTGCAATTTGCAAATTCCAAAGATTTCTGGGACTACAGTGGCAGTAATGTTTGGGGCCATAGGTCCCTGCTGGCTCATACCTTTTCAAATCAGTGTTTTTGTACTCACTACCCCTTCCCACATAAATACTTGCACATAGTGAAACAATGAGGCTCCTGGCACATTCATAGGCCCTCTTAATCTCTCTCTTTTGTTCTGTTTCTGTTCTATAGCTGAGTGAAAGAAAAGAAGATATTTTACTGTGGATTCTTGGCTCTTTCACCTTTGAATAATTTTTTCTTATTCTGCTGCATTTTAGTAAAGCTTAAAAAAAACTAAACATTTGCATGCCCTTTGAAATTGCTTTTTCAATTCATTACATTGTTGTATGTTGATTTCTATTCTCATGTTTGTATGTGGCTCAAACATGATCCACAAATGTTCTGCTAGGATAGTCAGCCACAATGTTATTCAAACTTGATTCTTCATCATTTATTGTAACTGACATATTGATTTCTTCAATTAAGCCCTCCCAAGTGGGTCACATGGTTTACAATCCTCTAGTGCAGTACCATCCAATATGGTAGCCATTGGCCACATGTGGCTCAAATCCAGATAATTTAAATTTAATTGCATTTAAATATAATTTAATATTTAGTTTCTCACACTAGCTCACATTTCAAGAGCTCAGTCACCACAGGTGGATAGTAGCTACCATCTGGGACTGCGCAGATAATCTAGGAAATTTCCATCCTTGCATGAAAGTTCAGTTGGAGAGCACTGATGTAGATAAGTGATAGTCTGAGAAGCCATAAATCTAACCTTGCCCTCTCCAAGTATAAGATATAGAAGGTAATATAGTTTTCCTTTAGTAGGGTGGGTGATTGATTCCAACATCCCTGCACATAACAAATGTTCAAGTCTCCTACATAGCATAGCGTAGCATTTGTATATAACCTGCACACACCCTTCCCTATACTTTTAATGTCTAATACAATGTAAATGCTAAGTGAACAGTTGTTGTTCTGTATTATTTCTTATTTGTATCATTTTTTATCATTGCATTCTTTTTATTATTTTTTCAAATATTTTAATCCATGGTTGGTTGAATTCACAGATTCAGAACGTGTGGATGCTGAAAGCCAACTAGTCAGAGGTTCTTTGTTCCTCACTCAATGTTGCAAATGCAAAATATGCCAGGTAGAATGTGTTGATTAGGACATAGGTGGAAATCTAGATAATATGTTAGGACCACATACCAATAAGGCCACGGTACACAAAGAGAAACAAAATACCCACAGGATGTACATATCACACACTGCTATGGTTTGGATATGGTTTGTCCCCACCAAATCTGATGTTTAATTTTTAAATTTTCATTTTATAAATTAATAAATAATAATTATACATATTCATGGAGCACACAGTGATGTTTTGATACATATAATGTAGTTATCAGATCAATGTAATTAGCGTATCATGGCATTAACATGTTGAAGTTTTGTCCCACTGTGGCAGAGTGAGGAGGTGGGGCCTGGTGGGAGGTGTTGGGGTTACAAGGTAGGATCCCTCGTGAATGGTGCAGTGCCATTCACACAGCAATAAGTGAGTTCTCATTCTCTTCAGGGAGGATCATTTCTCAGGCGAATGGATTATTTCCTGCCAGAGTGGGTTGTTTAAAGCAGAATACCCTCAGGTTTGGTCTCTCTTCACACATGCTAACTTACCCTTCGACCTTTTAATACAGCACCAAAACCAAGCCAGAAGCCTTACAGATTTTGGTATAATGCTTCTTGCATAGATCTCTTACCCTGATAAATTACTTAGTCTCAAAGCTAGGCACAGTGGCTCATGCCTATAATCCTAACACTTTGGAAGGTTGAAGTGGAAGGTCTCTTAAGATCAAGAGTTTAGACCAAACTAAGCAACACAGCAAGACTCATCTCTATTAAAAAATAGAAAAATGAACGAGGCATGGGGTTACATACCTATAGTTCCAGCTACTCAAGAGACTGAGGCAGGAGGATCACTTGAGCCCAGGAATTTGAGGTTGTAATAAGCTATGATGATGCCACTGCATTCTACCCCAGGCAAAAGAAAGAGATTGAACCTTGTCTCTAAGAAAGAAAAAGAAAGAAAAAAGTTACTCAGTCTTAGGTGTTTCTTTATAGCAACACAAAGCATACCAAGACACACATCCACTATGGCAAGTTGAAAATCTGCACATTTTGTTACAGGAGAATTAAAAATCAAGTAAATAAGATCCCTCTCTTCTAATAAGGAAGATAGTAATTTGCCTCAGTGAAAGTATAAATATTAATGTATAAATAAATGCATAAATAATGTCTAATATAAATAAATATAACCAAGTAATGTAAAAATAAAAATGTAAAGGAATGTATGTATAAGTAAGGACATTTCCAGGTTTTGTGGAGCATTGGACTTAATACAATTTGGAAAGAACGATGAAAGAAACCCAAATTTCAAATACTATATATAAAATAATGAGTATGTGAACAGTTTGGCAAGGTGTCTCCCAGAGTTTTGAAATGAGCATGTGAAAGCAAAGGGTCTTGATGTTTAAGCTTCATTTGTTTACTATAAAACCACTTCTGAGAATGAGACAGAATGTAACCAAGTATGATGTACACAAAGCAGGAGAATAACAATGACTGCAAGGATGGGAGACAGCCTTTTCTTAGAAAAAGGACTAGAAAGAAATATTTCATGTTGTTTAAATACTAATGATTAGTCTTGACATGAGGAATATTTGAGAATAGAGGGATTGTTTCCCTATTTTAATTTTTATATTTCTCACAATTTTTGTAGTGAAAATACATTGTTGTATAACTCATGCTTAAAAATAGTCTACCTGTCTAATACAAACACACACATACACACACATGTGGGGGGTAGGAGGGAAAGAGAGAGGAGGCTTGAATACAGCTTTGAAGTTTGGCTTAATAAGGAAGGATGGAAGTGTGCCTTAGTTAGCTCAGGATGATATAACAAAATGCCATAAATTGGATGGCTTAAAAAACAAATATTTCTCACAATTATGAAGGAAGAGAAGTTCAAGGTCAGGTGAGGTCTTTGTGAGGGCTTTCTACCTGCCAGAGGGCTGCCTTCTGGCTATATCCTCACAAGAGGGACTGGGGAGAAAGCTCTCTGATGTCTTCCTCCCAAGGTATTAATCTCATCACGAAGGCCTTCTCTAAACCTAATTACCTCCCCAAAGCCCCATCTCCTAACGCCACCATTCATAACCATACTAGGGGTTGAAGTCTCAACATGTGATTTTTGGGGGGTGAACACAAACATTCATTTCATAACAGTGAGGGCCAATTAGAGGAAGAAAGTCTGTTTTCACACGTATAGAAACAACAGAATTCAAATAGGTAGAAAAGTGGAGGTGGGGATGGGTAAATCCACACCTAATGGGAAAAAGTAAATTATATAACCAAAACTGTGATATGGAACCACTGAGAACCACTTTCTTTAAATTTCAGAACCACTAATATTCTGAAATTTAAAGAAAGATGGGAGCTTGTTTTCATCCCTCAGTGGTTCCATATCACAGTTTTCCAAACAGCATAATAATAAAACTCACATCTACAAGCTCTTATCTTGACATCTTAGGGAGAAAAGAAATAGTGACTGTTCAAAATATATTAAAACTTAAGTGCATTATTCCAATTAAATCTGTTATGAAAATTTAACTTATCAAGCCAGGAACAGATTTAAAAAAATAATAATTTTATATATATATATGTATTCTCATATGTTGTACCCCCTATGACCTGGTAATTTATTTTACCTGCCCACAGGGGTTGCTGCTGTGACAGGCAGTCAGCAGCAAAGTAGGGGGGTGGGTTGTCTGTTATAGTTTTTGGCAAGCATGCTGGTACAGAAGCAAAATGTGGCTGGTTGGGGGGTTACAGCTTGGGTAGTCATGGATACAGCAATGGTTACAGTCATGTAACAATGATTAATACAGTCTCGGTTAATAACGGATATATCTCAAATTACAATAGTTATAGTTAGGTAACCATGATTAATACAGCTTTGGTGGATTTCCACCATTGTTCACTCTTTGGGGGAGTTTTGTGCTTCCTTGTTCTGAAGTCTGTTCTTGGTAACCCTAGGGGGAAGGAGGGAGCCTGGGAATGTGGTTGGGAAGCACATTCTCAGCCAGCCTGCAGGAGGAGGGACTTGTCAACTCTGGGGGGAGGGAGGAGGAGGGAAATGGGCTGGGAAGCACGTCACAACACATAGATAAATTTTTCTCCAGTCCTCATGTTGGGTTCAGCTCCCTTTCAGGTGTTTATTTTTCTTCTTTTGACATAAAAATAAAATAAAAAGCACTGGAAGTTCTACAGTTTAGCTGATGGAAATTCTAAATAAAAAATATTGGATCTCTTTTGTTAAATCTCTCTTTCCAAATAACCTGTGAATTCCATGTTTTTCCCTGGAGATGTCTTAGAGTTCACTTAGTTCTAAGAGTTTAGAACAGAAATAACTGTAGTAAACCAAAACAGTATATTCTGGCCAGGCAGATTTTCCAGGGAGTTCTTGCTGAAGAGCTGACCAACAGAGAAATCAATGTCCACTGAGATCACAGGAACTGCCTTCCTGAGTTTCTTAATTCCAGATTCAACTCAATTACTTCACTTCTTCTGGAACACTGATACTCCTCTAGCAGGATCAAGATTTCAACTTTTAAAAGTCATTCCAACAACATTTGTAAAGCACTTGCCCCTCTACAAGACACTTTGCTACCCTGAGAATATGAAACAATAAAGTATAGTCCTGCCCTCCAGGACACCAATCTCAGCTGCAAAACCAAAGTAGAAGTTCTGTGACAGAGAAGGAACTGTCTATTCCTATTATCAGATATACTAGTGAGTTCTTTCAGGAAAAGAAATAACTAAACCAAGAGCAAAAAATGATGATGAAAAAATTATAATATAAAGTAAATCAGATTTTTCTTAAATATTAATCCTGACAATCATGATTTTACATATTTTATCTATATTTTTATAAGAAACTGTTCCTAGTTCAAAAAATAGAATTAAATATTCTGACAAATTTCAGCACTCATTAAAGCACATGGTATTCCACTGAAATCATCACTAACTCTAACTCACCAATTCCACTTAAAATTGGAATTGCAAAACTCTTATACTGATGGGATTCTACAAAATGGGCAATTGGAGGAAGAAAGTCTGTTTCTTCTAAAATGGATATGAAACACAAATTGTATGTTTTGCTTTAGGCTCAACCCCTTTTCCTGTTTCCATTAGAAATCCTATTTTACCTGGCAGGGCCTGTGGCTCAATGAGTAGGGCGCTAGCCCCATATACTGAGGGTGGCGGGTTCAAACCCGGCCCCAACCAAACTGCAACAAAAAATAGGTGGGCGTTGTGGCAAGCGCCTGTAGTCCCAGGTACTGAGGAGGCTGAGACATGAGAATCACCTAAGCCCAAGAGCTGGAGGTCACTGTGAGCTAGGACACCACGGCACTCTACCAAGGGTGGTAAAATTAGACTCTGTCTCTTAAAAAAAAAAAAAATCAAAGAAAGAAATCCTATTTTACCTAGCAAACTATGATTTTTGTCATTTTATTGAAAGCACTTGTGGCCAAGGACAAGCACACACTGCACGGGTCGTGGTACTTCACTGGGGAAAAAGCGTGCTCTGTTAGATACGCGTTTTCTCCTGAAACACTGCCTGCAGCGCCAAACATTGGGTCTCCCCTTTCTTTAAACCCAAGATACAGCAGAGTATAGCCCAGTCCTGCTCTTCTCTTCTCCCTTTCCATACAAATTAGTTTTCTCTTCAGTCTGAAACATAGAGGACAGAACACAGAATGGCCACTTATGCCTTAGAAGTCCTACTGAATATCTTCCCAAATATCTTCTCCTAGGATGCCAGCTTCACTCTATATTATTATACAAAGATAAAACCTAAGTTAATTAGTCTCTCTAAACATATGGAACTGTATAACACCTGCAACTCTAATATTATTAGAAGGAATAAATAATAATAGCTAATATTTCATGAATATTCACTATGTGGCAAGTGCTCTTTTAATAGTTACACATATACAATGCCATTTAGTCCTCAAAAATAACCTTATGAGCTATATAAGAAGGTCCTAGTGATGAAATTTTTCTTTTTTTTGAGACAGAGTTTCACTATGTCGCCCTCTGTAGGGTGCTGTGACATCACAGCTCACAGCAACCTCAAATTCTTAGGCTTAAACAATTCTATTGCTTCAGCCTCTCAAGTAGCTGAAACTATAGGCACCTGCCACAATGCCTGGCTATTTTTTTTGTTGCAGTTGTCATTGTTCATTAGCTGGCCAGGGCCAGGTTCAAATCTGCCACCCTCAGTGCATATGGCCAGTACATAACCACTGTGCTATGGGCACTGAGCCTAGAGATGAAATTTTAACCAGCGTCTCAGGCACCAAAGTACAATGGATAACTTCTTATAATATTTAAGCCAGCAACTGGATGCTTACCCCATTCTAATTGAGTAAAGAATATTAGCACAGCATTATATGGGTTCACAAGCTAAATATTTACTATCTAGCATTTTTGTATAAGTTACTCCACACACTTGTACAAAGTGTTAAACTAGATAAAAAGACTAGACAGGTAAGAGCCAACAAAGAATACATAAGATTTCCCATGGTCTACAATAGTCGTCATTAAAAGACAATTACTTTTCAATGTTCTTCTGTTATTTAACTAATATATGATAGCTTCCAATTATGACAAAAACATGTTCCTAAATTATCTTCTGTCTTCCAGAATTTCTCAAATATAATTCTTCACAAATAAAAAAAAAATCTATAACTAAGAAAAAAAGGGAAGAGGACAAAAATGAAATTATGAGAAAGGAAAGAAAATAAATATAAGCATAGTCAGCATGGGTTTGACCATTTAGACTTTGCTCCTCAAAACCTTTATGATTTAGTCCCAGCTTGGGGAAATATTTTTTAAAGCACTTCTATCTCCTCATCTTGAATTGAATTTTGAAATGTTCACTTCTGGTATAATTCACGACTCATAATTTTTCTACTATGATTTGGGCAGGAAAAATAAAATGGGGTGAAATTTAGATTAAATAATTTTACTACTGAGGACAAAAAATGATCCAATTAGATGAAATCAGATTTTAAGAATTTTCATGTGAATTATGGTTACACGCATTTCCTTTGTAAACACAATGGCTGAATTGCACATAGCTCTTTTCATTTTAGAATGTGTGTTCACATACATTTCTATTTTATTATCAAGATAAACTTACAAAATGATTTTGAAGGACATCAAGTGATAATTGAATAAATGGAGAGTGATTTGATGGGAACCACAATTATCATAATCATGTACATCTGCCCCCAAATTAACATAAATATTAAATGCTATTTCAAAGATGGTTTCTCATGGGCCTGCACAAATTGATATTAAAATCCACGTGGAAAATCCAAAAATACTGTATTGCCAATGCAGGCGAAGAAATGAAGAACAGAGAGAGCCAAATATCTCACCAGACTTAAGATTATGATAAAGCTACTGTAATAGGGAGATGATATAGTTGAGAGCATAAATAAAAGGAATAAAATAGTCAGCCAGGACAAAGATTTGCAGATCTACATATTTATGGAAACTTGTTACATGATTAAGTGGTATTGCACATTAGTGAGACTGATTCAAAAACTTATTTGGAAAAATAATAGTTATTTCCTATAGGGAAAAATCAACTTAGATCTGTATCTCAAGAAAAGTAGAGTTTGCAGCTCACAAAAGAAGAACTCATAACATCCAAAGGATATTTGAAACAATGTTTATCCTCATCTGTAATCAAGGGGACAAAGTAATAACAAAAGTGAGATCCATTATGATTAAACATATTAGCAAAACAAAAAAAATGAGAGATTTGATGGTATTCAATTGGGCAAGGGTGTAGGGAAAATGGGAATTATTAAATACTAGTGGGAACAAAAATTAGCACAATCACTGGAGAACAATTCAGGATCATCTAAGATCAGAAATGAGCAAAAGCCCCCGAGGTAACAATTCCATGTGGAACATACTGTGGAGGAACACTCCCACAAATGAGCACAAATATGTATATTAGACGTCCTCAAGAACCTTGTCAATAACAGCAGAAAAATGAAAAACAAAATGATCAACAGCTTTTTTCTTTGATTTGACAGACACATTGTTCCTATGTACTAGCAGAATTCTAATAGATCGATAATTTATTTGATCCTCATAGCAGCTCTATGAGGTAATTAATATTATAATCCCTATTTTATAGAGGAGGAAACTGAAATAGATAGAGAGAGGTGAAAGGAAATCCCACAGTGTTCCAGAGCAATGAATGGCACAGCCGGGTTATAAACCCAGATGATTTGGCCACAGAGTCAATGCTTTCTCCTAAGCACTATGTTATGCTGCTTTTCATACAGTGGAGAATTAAACAATTGATAAGTTAATATATAGTCAAGACTAGATCTCGAGAATTCTGATGATGAAGGGAAAAGCAAGTTTTAGGATGGTATATACACTTTGATAACATCTGCAAAAGTTTGAAAATGTTTTTAGTCACATAAAGTACCTTCACTGACATGTGTACGTTCATTTATGTAACCGGCAGAATTCATATTAAATTGATGAAATGATTGACTCAGAGATAACAAAAATAAGATTGGAGATAGGAGACTAAGAAGTTTGTCAAGTAAATTGTGTTGCATTAAAGAAAACTTTCAATGAAATGGATGGTTTTTTCTCTGAAATGTATGTTTTTATAAACTCCAACTTACGGGTGACTCAGCAATCTTATGACTTGCTCAAGGACACAGAATTGGTGAAGAGAACTAGAAATTAAATTAATATTCTAGATCTAGTGGGGTTTTTTTTTGACTTTGGCTTACCAAGTATTTGCTATATGGACATAAGCTATGCCAAAGTAGTTAGGCAAAGAGAGTTATAAAATATAATTACTATTTATCTCAAAAAAATTCTCTTTTACTTTACCTATTAAGTCACCTGAAAACTGGATTCATACCAGTCAGTATGTTTAAATACTAGAAATAGGTTGAGAGTATATTGAACTCTGATCTCAGGACCCCAGGTTTATAAAACTGGGGCTAAAATCACCATCAGCAGAGGGAAGTTGTAAAGCCAATAAATGTTCGTTGTTTGAGCTTCTGGAAGAAAATTTTTATAAATCTGACATGGTATTATCTTTATACATATCATTCTTTTTAATGGTGTAATAATAACATCAAGCATTATTATTGTTACTATTTTCTGTAATTATGTAATAATCATGATGCTTCATTTCTAACTATCCCGAGAGAAAAGAAAAAAATCCACTGGGAAGATGATGAGAGAGATTAGACCAAATGGTCTTGATAAATTTTCTATTGTAATTTTAAACAAAGCCCTAGATACCATCTGACTAATTGCAGATATTTCTGGAAAGCTTGAAGGTCTCCGAATAATTAGGTTGGGAAGAGGGAGGAAATCAGTGAGGAAGCTGATATCTCCCTGGACACTGTTAAAAACTGGCAACTGGCCTGCGGACCGTGATGGTGCTGACAGTGTGAGCACCAGGCAGCCCGTCTTGGAAGCTAATTTGGTCTCAGAAGCAATGGTGTGTCCATCCAATTTGGGGTAGCATTTCAGCTGTGAGAAGCATTCCAAAGAAAAGGTTCATAGGGAGAGAAAAGAGGAAACTGAAAATTAAATTTAAAATGTATTTGCTTATAAGCTGAGCAAACGCCGTTATTTCGCACTAACTGAAAAGCTCTGTCATTCTTCATCAGCAACCTTTTCGTTCAAATTCCTTTGCTAAAAAAAAGTGTCCGGGGAACCAGTAAATCTTTATTTGTCTCATTAACTCTGCTCAACACAAAACAAAGCCAAAGTTTATAAAGGCATCTTATAAAGATCTGGCTATTATTATGATTCTCATCCAACAAAACAAATTGGATACAGGAAAAGGAACATGAATAGAAGTGTTTTTAAATTTAAGAAATTGGCAATGATGAAATCATGATAAACATCTACACCGGCAGTAGGCAGGATATAGTTTAGTTCTAAGATCGAACAGAAACAAAAAATTTCTCTCTCACCAACAGTCTTCATTTCTTTATTTGAAATTCTGAATTTCTTGCTTAGATCTGTTGTTTCCTGACCAGAATAATGATATCAGCTTTTGTAACCACCACAGCAGAATGATATAAATCTGGCTTTATTCCTAAAGTTTTCAATGCATGCTGTAGACTACATTTTAGAGCTTTTGCAGGTTTCAACATAGGTGTCTTAGTTTCCTAGAGCTGCCGTAACAAATTGCCACAAACACAGTGGTGCAAAACAATAGCAATGTCTTCTCTGATGATTCTGGGGTCGAGAAATTTGAAATCAAAGAGTTGGGATGGCCAAGCTCCCCTTGCAGCTTCTGGAAGAGAATGCTTCCTTGTTTTTTCCTACCAACCAGCAAATGCCAATTGATCTTTGCCCTTCCTTGGCTTACTGCTATATCACTCCAATCTCTGCCACTATCATCACATGGCCTTCCCCCGTGTGAATCCAAATCTCCCTCTCCTTACAAGGACACTAATCATTGGATTTAGAGCCCACCCTACTCCATTCTGAGCTCATCTTAACCTGGGTGCATCTGTAAAAATCCTATTTCCAAATAAAGTCACATCTAGAGGTACCAGGGGTTAGAACTTGGACATATTTTAGTAAGACACAAAATTTAACTCTTTATAGTAGATTAAACACAGACATGATTCTCTGTACCTAGTAGCCAGGAACAGACGGAAGAGATTGCTTTCAGAGCAATAGCTATTTGATTAAAAAAATGTAATAATAGGGTTATAAGAAAGGAAATTCTTCCAGATAGTTGCACAGAATAAGAATAGACACACAATCCCATGTATCCCAACATCCTCCCTATAAGAAAGGTAAATAGAAATATTTACATAAAGGTCAAGCACCAGGATCATAGAAGGTTGTGAAATATTACACGTAGCCTCTGGAAATCAGAGTAGGAGGTGGCAGTAGGGAACAGGAAGGAGACTCAAAGCTTCTCTCCCCCTCCTTCTTAGCAACATTGCCAAAGAGGAAAACAGTGAATTCCCTTCCTGTCTTTGGAAGCCTACTTGTTCTTTGTCACTTTTTAGTGTCTACTTTTTAAAACTCTTTCCCACATTCATTGCTGGGGCAGTAAGAAAGCCCAAAGTCCTTCCTTCTTTCAGAGGAGGCAACTTTGCTACTCACCTCTACTCGCCCAGACCCTTATCCATGCATCCCCACTACTCTGCCTCAGAGAGCGAAACTATAGTAGTTTAGGGGAAGGACATCTGGGCTGTCTGCTTTAAGACTCAAGAATATTTACTGTGGTTTGTGCTTAGTTGTGCAGAATCCTTTTTTTTTTTTTTTTTTTTGAGATTAATATGAGGGTGCATATGACTAGGCCATATCAATTGCATTTGTTAGGAAAAGTCCAAGTTGTGTTTGATTCCTTCACCCAGGAGGTTGCCATATACCCCCCTACCTTATACCCATCAGGTGAGCACGTACTGAGTCCCTTCCCTCCACTCTCCTTCTTGAATTTAATTATGCCTTTCCTCTCAAGTGGGCTTGTAGTTGCTCATCTACTAGTTGCAAATTAGTATTGAATACATGGTATACTTGTTTTTCCATTCTTGAGATACTTTACTAAGGAGAATGTTCTTCTTCAACTTTATTGAGGTAAATACAAAAGATATAAAGTTTCCATCTTTTTTTTTTTTATAGCTGAATAGGAACCCTTGGTGTATATATATGTGTGTGTGTGTGTGTGTATGCTACAGTCTATTAATACATTCAAGGAACCATGGGCACTTGGATTGGTTCTACATCTTTGGGATTGGGAATTGAGCTTCTGTGAACATTCAAGTACAAATGTCCTTATGATAAATGATTTTATGTCTTCTGAATAGATACCTAGTAATGGGATCACGAGAACACGGAAACTTTCTAATTTGTTTTCATTGTTGTTGTTCCTATGATTGCTTTTGGGGTCTTCTTCACAAATTCTTTCCTTAAGCTGATATCTGTAAGAGTTTTCCATTTTCATTTAGAATTCTTATGGTTTTGTGCCTTAGGTTTAAGTCTTTTATCCATTGCATATTAATTTTTTGTGAGTGGTGAGAAGTTCAGATCCTGTTTCAGTCTTTTACATGTGGTTATCCACTTTTACCTGCAACCTGTTTTCGTCTGCTTTATCAAAGTTCAGATGGCAGTATGAGGATGAGTTCAACTCTGTGTTTTCTGTTCTGATCCATAGGTCTATGTCTCTGTTCTTGTGCCAGTACCTTGCTGTTTTGATTACTACAACCTTATAATATAGCATGAAGTTGGGTAAAGTGATGCAGGCAGATTTGCTTTCACTATATAATGTTGCATTCACTATTTGGGATCTTTTCTAGTTCCATGTGAAGTGCAGAACTATTTTTTCTAGGTCTATGAAAAAAAAGACGTTGTTCTTTTCATAGGGATTGTATAGAAGCTATAAATCACTTTGGGTAGTATAACCATTTTAACAATGTTGACTCTATCAATCCATAAACATGACATGCTTTTCTATCTGGTTACA
Organism: Galagoides demidoff; assembly: GCA_963574575.1. NCBI lineage: Eukaryota > Metazoa > Chordata > Mammalia > Primates > Galagidae > Galagoides > Galagoides demidoff. Next base: position 30,660 of record CAUYQV010141076.1, read on the forward strand.
TCCTATGCAATTTATTTTCTTAGTGTTTCATATTCCCCCCATATACATCTTTCACCTCCTTAGTCAAATATGTTCCTAGATATTTTTTTTTCCATTGCTGTGAAACAGTAGCAGAGGTCCTCAAACTTTTTAAACGGGGGCTAGTTCACTGTGCCTCAGATTGCTGGAGGGCCAGACTGTGGGCCCCAGGATGAGTCAGCTGCTAAGCAGGATAGGCAGAGGCAGCAAAAACACCCAGAAGATCAGGTAAATGTCCTGGGCGGGCCATAGTTTGAGGACGCCTGCTACAGAATGGGACAAAATATTTGCATACTATATATCCAATAAAGGGCTGCTAATTAGCATCTACAAAGAACTCAAGCAAATCAGCAGGAAAAAATAAAAGAATCCCATTAAAAACTGGGCAAAAGACATGAAACTTTTCAAAGGAAGATAGTCTAATGGCCAATAAACACATGAAAAAACGGTCAACATTTCTAATCATCAGGGAAATGCAAGTCAAAACCATGCTGAAATATCACCTAACTCCAGAGAGAATGACTCTTATCAAAAAATCCCAGAACAAGTGCTTCCATGGATAGGGAGAAAAAGGAACATTAATATACTGTTGGGGAAACTGCAAACTAGTACAACCTCTATGGAAAGTAGTAAGGAGGTAATACAACCACTTGGTCCAGATCTATTATTTGATACAGAAATCCCAATACCAGCTATTTACCTAAAAGGAAAAAAAGACATACTATTTAAAAGACACTTACTCAAATGTTTATAGAAGCATAATTCACAATTGCAAAGATGTGGAAACAACCCAAACACCCATCAATACAGTAGTAAATTAGTAAAATGTGCTATATATGCCATGAAATACTACTCAGCCAAAAAAAAATATGATGATCTAGTGTTTTTAACAACCTAGATGAAACTGCAGACCACTCTTATAAGTGAAGTGTCACAAGAACAGAAAAACAAACACCACATGTACTCAATACTAAATTGGAACTAGTTGATCAACACTTATGTGTACACCTGGATAAAACTCGATGGAAATTGAGTAGGTGGGAAGGGGAGAGGAAAGGTTGTGTAAATTCACACCTAGTTGGTGCAATGCACATATTCTAGGTGAAGGGCACACTTATAACTTGGACTTAAAATGCACAAAGGCAAATTATGTAACCAAAATGTGTATACCCTGGTAATATACTGAATTTTTTTAAGTATAGCAAAAACAAAAGATGTAAGAAAAATTCTTTTTACCTTTCCCCATTCTGTGTTAGCTTTTTTCTCCCTTCAGAGTCATATGTGGAAAGAAAAGGATATCAGAAGTTTGTTCTGCTCACTCTGCTCTTCTAGGCCAAGGTCCAATGAAAGCCCAAGAACAGTGACAATGCCACTAGCCAGCACTTATCTGTTGTTTGTAGGGTGCTTCCATCCCTTACCAGATACTTTCCCAAGCATTTTAATGTATGGTGACTCATATATCCCACTGGCAAAATTTTAGGTGGGCACTATACACTGTACTATGCCCATTTCACAGAAAAGGAAACTGAGGAATAGAGAGGTTACATACACTGTTCAAAGTCAAGCAGTTACCAAATGGCAAGGCTGTGATTCAAATTCTTTCAGTCTGGCTCCACAGTTCTTATGTTCTTCTAAATTTTATTTATTCTTAAAGAAATAAGTCAAAGGAAATTATTCTACTTTTCCAGGGCAACATATATCAGCTATTTCTTATAAATTAACAAACACAAGTGACTTTGGCAGGACCTTTCCTGAGTATGCTATGGTAGCTAAAATCAGTATTCCTGCTTCTTTACATGAGAGACACAGCTGTTATAAATGTTGGGGCACAGGTCTGCTCCAGATAAACATGTTTACTTGCATTTCCTCAAAAATCCCATGATGGTCACTATTCCTTGTCCAGGCCGTCTACCTCCCTTATGAAGATTCATCACCCTTTCCCTTCCAGTCTTCTTAACTAACTCGTACTTGGAGTTCCAAGCTAAACTTAATGTGTTACTCCCACATATATTCATTTCCTTATCTTTTCCACAACATCCAGACTGAGTATAATTCTCTCCTCTCTTTGGACCAACCAAACATTAATTCATCCCCTCCTTCTTCCTGATAGCATCTGGAAATTATTCAAGTAAGCAACTCTGTTCACAAATCTATGCACTAACCTACCTCCAACTTGAAAGATGCACTTAATATTCAAAGGGGAAATCTCATTAATTCTGCAAAGGGATATGACTCAGTTTAGAACTGGATGTTAGAAGACATTTTCTAGGGCTTCTCATATAAGTGTTTTGGAACTAACATTTTCTGTCTTCCTCTGGACATTTTTAGGCATGTACGTGAATTCCAGAGCTAATGTAACTATCTCATTACTAGTCTGAAGATAGAGCTAAGCCACAAGGAGGAAAGAGACCAGAAAAATGGAGTTAGAGCCATGGATTAAGTCAATCCTAAAGCTACCAAACTCTGGACCTCCTACTATAAGTATAGATATATTATTTGTTATTGCTTAAACCAGTTTTAAATTTGTTTATCTTTTACTTCCCATAAGAACATCTGAGTGAATACATTTGCCAAACATCTTTTGCATACCTCTTTAAAATTACTTTTCAATTTGTTAACCAATCAACCGTGAGCTCCTTGAGGTCAGGAATTATGTCTTTGTCCTCTCTACATCCCTCGCACTTAATTCTGATCTGGTACATGGCTAAGAGTTCAGTAAAAATTTAATAAATGAATGGCTAAGTGAAATTACCAGTAACTATTCAATAAAAAAGAATTATTATAATCTATTCTGCAAGAGAATCAGAGTCAGATTCTAAGAAATGACATCTAAATTAAATAATTTTAAATATAGAGATTTTTAAAATGTGTCCTCTTCTCCCTTAATCATGGAAAACCAGACATCTACCTCAGATAGTTCTCCCATCATTATATTAAAAACCAGTTGGGTTATTTATAATCAGGTGTAACCGATAAGATGGTGGATAATTAATAGATGTCACAGTATAAACTAAGGTGCAAGATGAACATTTAGAACAACCAAAAGGAACTTCTAAAAACAGTTTTGTGTTCTTCGATGACCATTATCGGTAGCCTACACAAAGACTGAAGAGCCAAAGTAGAGAGTAGGAAATTGTAGGATTTGTCAAAAGAGTGTTATTATGTAATAAATCCCATTCTACTCTAAAGGTGGAGATGGTAAGGAACATTTCATCCCTTCACCCAAATTCTAGAGAGACGTTTCAGCAGGAGGGCTAGTCAAGCTTAGCATACTCACTTGCACTTTGGAGGACATTGAAGGTTGGTGACTAGTTCACACCTGAGAAATCTGAAAAGTGAGGAAAACTTCAGATCTGTCTGTCTGATGAGGAAGTCATGAAGAACTGGCTTCTTCAACTGGAATCAGTCTGCACTCTCAGGGTTTATATGGGCAAAGGATAGGCCAGCCAAGAAAGAGACAATTGTATGGGTCTACCTGGAGGGGTAATTAGAATTCTAAGGTAAAAATCCCATTTTACTCAGAGTAAAAGCCTAGTATACATCCTCCCCAAATCCTCCCCTTACATTGTCACCATCCTGCTCCTCTCCTTTCCTAGAGTATAATTTCCCTTCTACTTCAGGGGATTTTCAAAAGCTATTATCCTAGCCACTCACAGGACACACTCCCTGACTTCCTTCAAGCCTTTCTTAAAATGTCAATGTCTCAGTTGGCTGTTGCTAACCACAAATATTAGTGGTTTTAAACCACCACAATTTTTTATTGATCATCGTTACACAGGTTGGCAAATCTTGTTTTCTTGTTTCTTCCAGCTCAACTGAATCTAGGTGGTCTAGGATGACCCTTAGTTGGATGGTCTTCAGACTCAGCTGGAAACTTAGCTGAAACAGTTTAAAAAGCAAGAAGTCTTATTTCCACTTGGGCTTTCATCTTCCAGAACATAAAATGAGATTTCTTTACTGCGGCAGAGGGCTCTTAGTGCAACAGAGCGCTTGCCATGCTTTTGCTTTATTCATAATTTTTAATGTCTGCTATGCAAAGTAAACCATGTGGCCAAGTCAATATTCAAAGGATGGAAAGGGATTCCGCCTCTTGAGCTGTAAAGTCACATTGTAAAGGGTGAGCATACAGGAATAGGAAAAATTGCAATCTACCTTCTCAACAAGATCTGCAGCCACTTTACAATTGTGATTTAGCCACACAAAAACACTGCTAATCCTCCTTAATAAGCTGTACTTTCTCTTGTTTATATTGTATATATCACTTTCTGACATACTATGCTACTTATTAATTATGTCTACTGTTGATTAATCTATGCCCTCCTTTTATCACAGCATACATTTCCACGGTAGAAATCTTTGCTCAATAATTAATCCTCTAAAAGTTTCTGATACATAGTGGGGGTTCAATAAATACTATCTGAAAAAATGAATGGAAGATTCTTCAATAGGTTGAGGCCAATGGGAACCTCATATTTGTCTAGGGAGGGTATTTCATTTACATCCAAGGGTCTGCAGATCAAGATCCCCAACAAGGAGCTGGGACAGGAATAGTCCCTGAATAATCCATTGAAACTATCCTGAGAGATAAAATTGCATCTTAAAAAAAAAATAGAAAGAAACAACAACAATAATAATCTGCCAGTTAGGCACCAATTCATGATAGTATTAGTCATATTATAACTTTCCTGTCCCTTTAGGGCTAGAAACACAGGTCTGTGGAAGAAAGAAGAGGCCATTTTTTTCCTCTACGAACCCATTAAGCAATGACTAAGCTGCAACAAAATGCAGCCAAGAAAGAAGTGACCGAACTTCCAATGATGTTTGGAGTTTTAATTGCCATGTGAAATGAGACCTATACATTGTTGACCTAAGGATTATGTAAAAGCGCTCAGACAAGTCATGCAGTTTCTCTTAAATTTCAACCAGGAGAAGGGGAAATACTAGTTCCACTGAATAAATTAAAATAACATCAGGAGATGAGGTATATTAACCTGTACGATGTAAGCATTTCTAATTCTATATGAAATCAGCACATTGTACCCTGTAAATGCATTAAAGTATACATGACCAATGTGTTTATGATTTAATAAAAATAAATAAATAAAATAAAATAACAGCAGGGTGGAAAGGTAAATTGCATCATGATTACCTCCCAGAAGCCATACCAAACATCATGGTTATGTTGCTTTTCCAACAGGGAGAGTTAACAGGCTCATCCTGTATTCATAAAACACCATTTACTATGGAGGAAAGGAATGGGAATGTTTGTTGGAGGTGCGAAAGAAGAAAGCTAACAGTTAGTGAATATATGCAGGGGAATGAGAGCAGCGAATGAATTATCTCATAAAATCTTTCCCCTGCGCTATAAGCTAAGTATTATCATAAGCACAGAGGAAATTAATGACTTGCCACGGTTCAGACAGTTTAGGAAGTGGCAGAGCGGGGCTGAAAATAGAGTTTTCCCTGACTGTAAACTCCATGCTCTTCTATTGTAAACCACTGCCTTCCAAAGTGAAGCAGAATTAGATATAAATCCTCTACTCAATCAGTTTATAATTTTGCAATATCTTAAGCCTCTGGAGAGTATTCGTAAATCACTACAATATGAGGTCCTAAGTACTTTAGGAGAGCACTGAGAAATCAGAAGAGAAAGAAATTACTTCCAGCTGAAGATCAGGAAAAACTTGCCAGAGGAAATAGAATTTTAATTTCACTTCATAATTATGACAAAACTGAAGCTCTGGTTGATATTCTTTGTCTTCTTGCCTAACTTTGACGATATTGTGAGTCAGATGTATAATTTTTTCAACTGTTTAAATAATCAACTAAACTAAACGTAACGTAAGTCTTCTCCTTCTCTCGCTTTCTCTTCCTAAATTTATCTTCCTGTCTTTCATACACACACACACACACACCCATGTCTAAGTGAAAAAAAAAATATTATTCCATACTCTTTCTTTGTATGTATGACACACTCACTCTTAAAACAGTTTGGTCTCCCATTTACTATGAAATTTTCTAAAAATGAGCAGAAGCACCTAAATCATAAATTCCATTACTTTATGTTTACATTTGTTTTGACAAATATAATTACTGTTTTTAGCATTTTTCTCTTCCTAAACTTAAGTCTTCTTCTTCTTCTAAGTTGTTTATCATGCTAAAATGGCAATATTAATTATATTCTTGTAAGCTAGAAGAAAGAGCAATGTAATAACATTGCATATATAATAAACTATGATATTGCAAAAACAGATGTCAAAAGGGCATAGCTAAACATGAAAACTGAAGTTATTAAAAATTAAAGAGTAGAATAGGCATTTTATTTTGCTTAAAAGTGCATATTTAAAGATATAATCAATAATAATTTTTATAATTATATGGTATAGCATTATAAATTAACATAAGGATAATGGTGCAAATTTATATCACCTACAAAGTAAGTATTTATAATTTGCATAGCTGTTATTAACAAGAACTTCAAAGTCCACTCTGGAATATTAGACCAAGTATGTTCTATGAAAATTATCCAATATAGAATCCAAAATTTTATCTAGCTAACCTAATTTTCCTCATGTGGCTCATCTATCTTGGTCTTAAATTGAGCCCAACTGAGCAATGAGAATCAGATGAATCCAACACCTAAGCTTTGCCCAGTTTGGACATAGTCACATAAATGTGATTTATGCATCACATACCTGAATATTTACCTATTCAGTCAAATTAATTATTAAGTAGAAGAAAATATTTGACATTTACTATGTACAAGATCCTCAGAATACATCATTTCATTAAAATAGCACATAGTAATGGTGGGCTTTGAACACACACAGCCTATGCCAGAGCTCAGCGCTTAACTACTACCCTATGGGGCCAATGCTACATGGTAGCTAAACTTTTATATAAATTTGAAAAATTGATTTTTGCAGAGTTGCAAGATTTGGGAATTCTTATGAGGCTATGTGTAATATAGTTTGAAAAAAAAGCCAAAAGTGATGGAGGAGTTTGAGCCAGGGCTGGTATTTCACCCTGGATTACTTTGAATCCCAACCTTGAATCATATTTAAGAGCCTTTCCAGTAGTTTACCTTCATTTAAACATGCTACCTTTACTGATCGAGTGATAAAACCAGTCCGTTTTCTCCTACTTTCCCTTCTTGTATTCTTTTATGGATCCACAATTATCAGCGCAAGACTGAGAACCATATGAAGTCCAGAGTTCATAAAGACACTTTGCCCACATCATCCACCTGGCTTCAACCAAAGCAAACACGGGCTGCCACAACTTGTCAGTACCCCATTGATGGCCCATGGTGACTTCTCTCCATCTCTGCTGGCACTTCTCCGGGTTCATCTTTCTTCTAGTGAAGCACCAGAATGTGCCTCTTCCTCACATGGCATAAATCACAAAGGCAATTCAGTAATGTCACTGCCCCTACTGTCAACTGGTTTAGAGGCTACTACTGGAGTGGCTTTCACTGCCACTTTGCTAACTTAACTCATCTGTTTATCCATCTCCAGACCACCCCACCTCTAGTTTTGAGGAGGATTTTATACTTGTCATCCTCATATAAACCTCTGTAGTGATTTCTCTGAGATGCAGGCCCAGAAATGAAGTTGCAGAGCTATCGTATGTGCATGTGTAATTCGACTAATAACTATCAGAATGCTGTCCAGAATTATGCAGCTGCATAGTTCTGGCAAGAAGTAAATGAAAATTTTTCTGTCTATTTTTATTCTTAAGGTTGTTGCCCCTAACTTAGGATCTATACTCATTTGTTTTCTTCTTATTTTTCATTAGTTTCTTAAACATAGCAATATTTGTACCTTGCAGGTTGACATCATTTTGGTCTTTTCCTGTGGATCTCACCTTCAACACAGCATCCACTGTATTTAGAATTTAGATAATGTCCTCAATCAGTGCTTTTTAAAATAGCCATAATAGCATCAGTATTTGGGGGCCATATATACATTTATGTATCTTCTTTATATTTTTTATTTCAAAATATTCTATTAATGGGGTGCAAGTGGTTTTGTTACATAAATTATATAACACTGAAGGGAGGGCATTTAGCATGCTTGTCGATAGAGTACTGTACGTCATACCCAATACGTACAGTTTTATCCACAATTCCCCCTTGTATTCTTCCCCCTACTTAGTTTCCAATGTTCTTCTCACATAAATACTTGCACTCAGTGAAACAATGAGGCTCTCTGGAACACCCAGAGTCCTTCTTAATCTCTCTCATTTTGTTCTGTTTCTGTTCTGTAGCTGAGAGAGAGAAAAGGAGATATGATCAGCTATTCACATCACTTAGCTCCCACTTATTACTGAGAATGTGCACTGTTTGTTTTCCATTCCTAAGGTACTTCACTTAGGATAGTGGTATCCAGTTCCATCCAAACTGCCAAAAAAGACATTATTTCACTCCTTCTTGTGGTTGAGTAGAACTCCACGGTAATATGTACCTTTTTTGAATCCACTCATCAAGTGTTAGACACTTAGGTTGATTCCATATCATTGCAAATGTGCTACAATTAACATTCAAGTGCAGGGTTTTTGAGGTTTTTTTGTTTTTTTATATATATAAAGCATTTTTCCCCCCTTTGGGCAGATACCTAGCAGTGAAATTGCTGAATAGAATCCTAGGTCTATTTTAGTTTATTAAAGACTCTCCATACTGATTTCCATAGAGGTTATACTAATTTAGTCCCACCAACACTAAATTAGTTTTCCATTTATACCAAATTCATGCCAACATCTATTGTGCTGTTATTTTAATAAGGACCATTCTGATAGAATTCACGTGTACCTCATTGTAGTTTTACTTTACATTTCACTGATCATTACGGATGCCGCACATTTTTTTTCCTCATGTGATTATTGGCCACTTGACTATCTTCTTTTGAAAAGAATCTTTGTATTTTGCCCAATATATCAGGGTTATTCATTTGTTTATTTGATTGCTTTGTAGCTTCTGATACTACTTCTTTGTTAGATGTATAGTTGGCACAATTTTTCTCACATTCTGTAGGTTATCTGCTTACTCTGTTGATTATTTCCTTTGTTGTGCAAAACCTGTGTAATTTAATTAAGTCTCATTTATTAAATTTTATTGCTGTATTTTCATTTGGGTCTTCATCATACAGTGATAACTTGGAATCCAAACTTAAACTTGGTTCTAGGTTCATTCTAGATCCCTATTCAAGTTCCAAGACAATATTCTCCTTTAAAATAATAGAAATTGGATTAATCCATTCCTGGATCCCATGAATTGAATTTTTACTGTTAAATCATTTTAACAATAAATACACTAGATTTTAAGGCGAAGTATTAACTATCATATTTGAATAAAAATGTAAGTCAATAAAATTAAAAATATAAAGGCCTGTTTCATCACAATTGAACACCTGGTTTGAAACATACCCCTCACTGTTCACAAACTCCTTACACTCCTTTAAAAACTTTTCTGCTGCTTCCAAATTAGAACTGACAGCCTCTCCATGAATAACAACACTATGGATCTTTTCTTGAAGTTCTTTTCTTAAAGTTCTCAAATCTTTTTTACTCCAGGCTTAATAGTTTCGAAATGTTACCACTGCATTATACACATAAATGCCTTACAACAAACAATAAAGCAAGTGAGGGTTATGTTAATCAGTTCTATGTAAGCATCCCACGTTGTTTATCAAATCAGCACCTTGTACCCCATAAATTCATTAATATACACAGTTATGATTTAATAAAGAAACAAATAAAAATAATAAAGTTCTCAACCCCTCCCCCCCCACTGGCCTTAAACGCCTTTTGAGCACTAGTATCAGTCCTGCCCTGCACAAAATCATCGTGAAGGACCTTAGCTTTCTCACAAATTATTGTCTCAGAAAATATACCACCAGCCAGCTGCTTTTCATTAATCCAAACTAAGAGGAGTTTTTCCATCCCTTCCATAATTTTCTATCTCTAAGAGGTCAGTGTCATGACCCATTTCACCACATCAGCTGCTTTGATAGCTTCTTTATTATTCAAAATCATGTAAATAGTCGATTTAGGCATCCTTAATAGCGAGATCAGCTACACGTGTACCGCTTTCATGCTTAGTGATGAGATCTTTCTTAACTTCGATTGTAGCTCTAACAGCTTTCCTCTTACTCTTATTTTTCTCACTACACTTTTTAGGACCCATGGCAAATACACTTATTTGTTGTTATATATTTTTTTAAAAACACACAAAACAGGCACAAATGCAAAGTATAAAATTAGCAGGAAAAATCACACAAGATAATTTCACTACAGCTTCCCACAACGAAATAATAACAAAGCATATGTGTGGCCTGAGCACTAGGGACTCGTACACACAAAAACACACAAACAACATGCTGGGCATTCAGATTCCAAAGCAGCATTCGGATTTGGGGTAAAATTTGTTCAAATTTTTCCTTCCGATTCCAAGTTGAGTTCTGGGGCATTGTGATTTGGGGGTAGTACTGTAAATTCTTTACCTAGTTCAATGTCTAAGAGGTTTTCTTTCCTATGTTTTCCTCTAGAATTTCTATGGTTTAGGTTTTACATTTAGTTCTTTAATCCATCTTGAGTTTTTATACATACAAACACACTCACATAGAGACGAGGATCCTGTTTCATTCTTCCATATGTTCCTATCCAATTTTCCTAGCACAATTTACTGAGTAGAGTGTCCATCCCCAAAATATGCTTTGTTGAAAATCAGTTGGTCATTGCTATATAGTTTTCTGGGTTCTCTATTCTGTTCCATTGGTCTTTATCACTCCCTTTATACCAGTATCATACTGTTTTGCACACTATAACTATGTAGTATAATCTGAAGTCAGGTAATGTGGTGATTCCAGATCTGTTCTTTTGGCATTTGGCTTATCCAGGCTCTTTTTGAGGTTCATGTGAAGTTCAGGATTTAATTTATCAAGATTTGAAAAATAATGTTGGTGTTTTAATGGGAATTGTGTTAAATTTGTAAATCACTTTGGGAAGTATGGACACTTTAATAATGTTGGTTACAACTCATGAGCATGGGATGTTTTTCTATTTGTGTCATCTATGATTTCTTTCATCAGCATTTTGTAGTTCTTCTTATAGAGATCTTTTATCTCCTTCATTGTGTATATTCCTAATATTTTATTTTATTTGCAGCTATTGTAAATAGTATTGAATTTTTTGACTCACAGCTTAATTGAGAGTTATTAGTATATAGAAATGCTACTGATTTGTGTACATTGATTTTTGTGACCTAACAATTTGCTGAATTTACTTTTCAATTTTAGGAGTCCTTGGTGAGGCTTCAGTTTTTTAGATACAAGACCGTATTATCAGAAGAAAGGAATAGTTTAACCTCTTCTTTCTCAATTTGGATTTATTTATTGACCCGATTGTGTTAGCTAGGTCATCCAGTAATATGCAGAATAGAAGTGGTGACAGTGGGTACGCTGGTCTTGTTCTTCTTAGGGAAAATGCATTCAACTTTTCCCCAATTAGTATGATGTTAGCTGTGGGTTTTTTATATATGGTTTTACTATTGTGAGGTTTGTTCCTTCTATGCCTAGTTTATTGAGAGTTTTTATCATGAAAGGGTAATGGATTTTATTGAATGCTTTTTCTGCATCTCTGGATACGATCATATGGACTTTATTTTTATTCCTATTTTTGTGGTGAATCACAACTATTGATTTGCATGTATTTAACCGTCCTTGCATCCCTGGAATGAAACCCATTTGGTCATAAATCATCTTTTTCATAACTGTTGAATTCAGTATGCTAGTATTTTGTTGAAGATTTTTGTGTGTTTTCAGATAGAATATTGGTCTCCACTTTTCCTTGTTGTTGTGGCAGTGGCTGTGTCTTTTCCTGGTTTGGGTTTCAAGTTGATACTGTTGTGTAGAGTGAGTTAAGGAGTCACCTCTCCTTTTAGATGTTATGGAACAGTTTCCATAGAATGGGTGCCAATTCTTCTTCATAGGTTTGGTAGAATCTGGCTGTGACTCTGTTTAGTTTAGGGCTTGTTTGTTGTTGGGAGGTTTTTTTTTTATAATTGTTTCAATCTTGCTACTCATTATTTGTCTGTTCATAATTTCTATTTCCTTCTAATTCAGGTTTGAGAGGTTGTGTGTTTCCAAAAATTTATCCATTTCTGCTAGGTTTTCTAGTTTGTGCGCATATAGGTTTCACAGTAGTCATGGATAATATTTGTATTTCTGTTGCATAGTTGTAATGTCTCCTTTTTCATTTTAGATTGAGCTTATCTGAGACCTTTCTCTTCTGTTTCTGGCTACTCTCACTAGCAGTCAGTTGAATTTGTTTGTCTTTTCCAAGAACCAACTTTTTCGTTCAGTTAATCCTGTGTATTTCTTTTTATTTTTCAATTTGTTTAGTTCTATTCTGAGCTTTGATATTTTTCCTCTGCTACCTTTGACTTGTTCTTTTTTTAAGTTCCTTGAGATAAGACATAAGGTTTTTAATTTGTTGTCTTACTGGGTTTTTTTGTTTGTTTGTTTGTTGTTTTTTGTTTTTTTATGTAATAAACATTTAAGGATACTAACTTAGCCCTGAGCTCTGCTTTTCTGTATCTCATAGCCTTTGGAAGCTTGTATCCTGTTTTTTATTCATTTTGAAAAATATTTTGATTTCTGTATTAATTTCATCATTAACCTAAGGAGCCTTCCAGCAGCAGATTGTTTAATTTCCCTGACTTTGTGTAGATTTAAGACTTCCTCTTGAAATTAATTTCTAGTTTTATTCTACTATGGTCTGAGAATACATATGGTATGATTTTGATTTTTCTGACTTTGCAGAGACTTGTTCTGTATGCTAACATATGATCTATCTTGGAAGGCATTTCATGAGCTGATGAAAGACTATATATTCTGTAGTTTTGAAGTAGAATTTTCTGTAAATGTCTGTTAGGTCGATTTGTTCTATAGTCTTAATTAAATCCAATGTTTCTTTGTTGATTTTCTGCCTTGATGATCTGTCCGGTTCCGTCGGTAGAGTATTGAAGTCCCCAGCTATTATGATGCCATTGTTTATGTCTTTGTTGAAATCTAGTAAAATGGTTTACAAATATGGAATTCCTGTGTTAGCTGCATATACAGGGTGACAAAATTCATGTGCAATTTACTATGTTAAACTATTTTAAATTGCACAGAAAGTTACATCCACTCTGTATATATGAGATTGCTATGTCTTCTCTTCTCACCCTTGCCCCAATACACACTACCACAACTTTTCTGCCAAGAATTCCATTAATTGGATATTGGCACTTATATTTCTATTCTTCAAATATATTAGTTTGTTATATTTTCTCTCATTTTATCTTTTTCTGTTACCTTCTAGAACTGTTCAATTTGATCTTCCAACAAACTAATTCTTTCTTTACCTGAATCCCTTGGCTCTTCTGAGCTATATGTCAACTATTATAGCTTTCATAGTTACAATTTCCCCCTTGGTTATATCTTAAGACTTCTCCCACATTCTATTAACTCAAAATCTAACTAAAATAAACTTAAAATACTCAAAAATCCTTTGAGTATTTTAAGTTTATTTTAAATTCTTAGTCCATATCTTCCAAGAATTGTTTTATGTGATTTTTAAAAATTTTTTTCACTTTTCTTTTAAAGATAATTCTTTTTACCTTGTAAACTTATAACACTGTCTGAAAATATGAATTAGGGAATACCCTAAGTCATCTTCCTGCTAGTGAGTTTAAACAAAGAGAGAATGAGACTATGAGGGACCCCTCAAAGTACCAAAGAACTGTCTTCATTACTTATGTCTGCTACCTCTCCACCAGCAAATCTTCTGAGTCATTTTACAAAATGATGCAATCTTTTAAAAACAAAGTCCATTATCTCTGTCGTTTACAGAGAACTAGGAAAGGGAAGTAAGATCCTTGGTAGCTAACATCTATTACATTGATGTCTCACCCCAGCAAAGATTTTGTAGACTGTAATATTAAACCTTTGAAGTTCCAAGGTCCAGGCCAATCCTACAAATTTCTATGATAATAATTAAATAAAAATAGACCCAAAGCAATGTACAGACAAACAAGAAGCAAGAGTACTACTATAAACTTCTCTTCTAATTGTCTTCCCACAGTCGCATTTTGGTCAGGCTGCTCTCCACCCCACTCTACTGGCTATAACCTTTAAAGTTTTCTCCCCAGTTTTATATTCATCTCTAGATGTAGGATTCTCTATTTCTGTAGAATTTCTAGGTAGATTTGGGGGAGAACATATCAGCCTGTATGAATTCATCCTCTTGTCAGGAACCATATGCCTCCCTGTACTGTTTTCATGTCTCTGTCACTGAGGGTTGGAAGTGGGTGAAGAAAAATTTAGTTAATCTCACCTAGACTTAGACAAATGACTATTCGGGTTCATTTCCAACAGCAAAACACTGGATCATTCTTTCTATATGTTTTAACCTATGAGCTTCCCAACTCTCTAATTAGCCAAAAATTCCTTTCCAACTATCACATGCTAGACTTCCATAAAATTCAATCCTTCTCTTTTTTGGTCATGGAAGTCTGCAACTTTAGATACTAATATACAGATAAATTCTTAAATTGTTTTAGGTAAGTAGGTGACACATTGCTATCTGAAACTTAGATCCTAACTTCCTATTTTCAAGTTATTTTAGGAGCTATTTTGAATCTGACATTTTTAACTAGCTCTTCAATAACAAGGCTCTATTGTTTATTTGGTACACTATTGTCTCATATCTTAAAAATAACAATACACCTCACAAAAATCTTTCGATCTCCTTAGGTTACTTCTCATAGAAACAAAAGGAAATTGTCACATTTTAAATTTGTTTTTGGGAACTGAAAAAGTCTCACTACAACTTTGGCTACTATAAGCTGAAGTTCAGTATAATCTAAATTCAGCAGTTCTTCCTTCAAACACTCTTACTGTTAATGAATTACATGGGTATTGCACCTTCTGTGCCTTTCTCTTCAAAAGGAGCAAAGCTGTTCTTTTCATTTAGAGCAGAGGCTGTGATTATGGACCAACTAATTAACTTGCCTGATATAGGAGGGATGATGCAATTTTCACTTCTAGCTTTTCTCTCTTCCATATAGATGGGGTTGCCACTTAAAAATGCTGTGACGGCTGTTGTGCAAAAGCTTTTCCTAAGAATTCACTGTAAAGTCCATTTCTATACCTACTATTAAGCTTCCTTAGCAACAGGAAAAAGATTTTAAAAGCCATCCAAATGAAGCGACCATGATGAACTTCCACATATTCTTATTTATAAAAGGCAGGATTACCCTTTGACATTTTTCTCAGCTTCCTCCTACCCCTTCATATTTAATAAAATGTCACTATTTCTTAATAAAACAATGATGCCATGGAAAAGAAACACTACTATATTCTTCTTTACTACCACTGTATATGGCATTATCACAGGGCAGAAATCAAGCCCTCTAAAAATCCCAGGTGCTATACAGGGGTGGGTGGTAGTTTAATTTTTGCTTTGACATTTTAGTTAATAGCTGATTTCTCTCTTGCAAAGAGACAATATTCTATTGTCTGTGATTATGGACCTAATATTCTATTAATTATATATTACCCTTAGTCAAAGTGTAGGATAAATTAAAACTACTTAGTGACAGTTCATTTAAAAAAAAAAAAAAGCCTTAGCAATAAACGTTTGAACATTTTACAGAGAAAAAGCCAGCAGCATGTTTCTCATTGATCCAAAAGAAATTTGTCCAAACCATATATGGATAGTCATATATACTTCATCAAAAAAAAATAGTGGCAATTACATTAATATTGATAAAAATAATAAAGTGCTTTCCAAAGAGGAAAACATAGACTACAAAAAGACATCTGTGATATATGGCTTGCAAACTCAAAATTCAGACCCAAGACACAAGGGATGTTGGGTGATTTATAAAATGCCTTTACTGCATTGGGTTCAAGTGCCAGTAAGTATTTTAGATCATCAATACCATTCTCTTTAATATAAGCTTTTTAGATCTTTTAAATAGCTGGGGCAGTATTTCATTTATGACCATCCTGACTAGGGTTGTTTTATAGAGTTTATAGACAATAAGACGGGAGGAAGCCTGGTTGAGTGGTTAAATGCACTAGGAAATCTGTAGTATTTCTGACAAAGCCTATACTTATACTACGCCCTTAAGGAACTGCCATGAAATCTCAGGACTGAGAATAGACCCTACAAGTATCTAATTCAGTGCCCCTGAATATTATGCCATCCCATAGGAACAGTTGTAGGGCTTTGTTATATCACGCTTGGCCAAGAATTCTAATAGCTGACATTATTAAGTGCTTACAACATGCCAAGCAAGTCCTAAATGCTTTACATTAATTAGTTCATTTAATCCTCAACGTAGTCTAATGAGGAAGATATCATTTTTTAACTTTTTAAAATTTTTATGAGTACATAATAGTTGCACACACTTATGGGTTACAAGTGATGTTTTGACATCAGCATTCACTATGTAATAATCAAATTGTGGTGATTGAGGAATCCATCACCTCAAGCATTTATCATTTCTTTGTGTTAGGAATATTTCAATCCCACTCTTTCAGATTTTTTTAGATGCGCAATAAATTATTTTCAACTATAGTCACCCTATTGGCACTGAACACTAGATTTTATTCCATCTAACTGTATTTTTGTACCAATTTAACATCCCCACTTTATCTTCCTCTCCCATTACCCTTCACAGGTGCCCATCATTCTACTCTCTTCTGAAATGTTTTGAGTTACTTAGTCTAATTTATAGTAATTTCAGAGCCTACACTTTACCCTTTTAACACTACCTTGGTGTCATACTGGGTCTGTTTCCAAAAACTAAGTTCATTTAGGTCACAAACTGATGTTGCTATTTGCATTTGAAATACCCCTCAGTACTTAACACAGCGTTTGGTAGGCATACAAAAATGCCAGGTAATAAATTTATGGGATGTGAATGTACCCAGAAATTTTCTGACCTGTGGGATTTCCTTTCTACTATTTTCCACCCTGCTCTGTGCCCCAGGAAGTTGACCTGTAGAGAGTAGTTCAGCCAGGGCCGTTGGCTCTTTGGCTTCTTGTTGGTTTTGGCTAATGGAGAGGACAGCAGGAGGTTGAAGGGTGGGAGAAAGGGGTGACCTGGGTTGTTTTCCCAGCTTCATCTCCATAGAGCCAGTGGTTGGCAGTGGCTGTGATACTCAGTGACAGACGTGGTGCTGTGGGGCAGCCACAGCAACGGCTCCAGCTCTAGCTCTTTCTGGATCCCACTAGCTACTCATCGTCCTGTCCCTTCAGACCTGGTGGTGATAATGGCATTTAGCCCTCACAAACCCGGAGGGAGGCATCATCTCTTTTGGTTTCCCTTAAGCATTCCCACAACCTAGTAATCACTATTATTTCTTTTTTTCTTCCAAATTATTTTTCTGTCAGGATTAGAGGGTTCTTTCCTATTCCAGTTAAGACAAAGGCCCTTTTATCCTCTCAAATCTCTGCTTTTCCAGAGCATGTTATTTATAGATATTCATCAATAGAATTTCATAATTAAGGACATAAGCAAGAGAAGTTAAATGAGGAATGAACTTGAATGGGGTACCTAGGTTATTCTGCCATTCTAGGTGTGTTTAAATGTTAAATCAGAGAGTGTTGAGATGTAACAAAGCATCATAATATTATACCCACCTCATCCACCTCCTTGACTCTGTTCCCTACCACTTTTTTTTTTTTTTAAGAGACAGAGTCTTGCTTTGTCACCCTTGGTACGTGCTGTGGCATCACAGCTCACAGCAACCTCCAACTCCTGGGCTTAAGCAATTCTCTTGCCTCAGCCTCCCAGATATCTGGGACTACAGGCACCCACCACAACTCCCAGCTATTTTTTGTTGCAGTTTGGCTGGGGCCAGGTTCGAATTCCTGAGCCACAGGTGCCACCCCACCACTCTCATACTAGTTCTTCTCTGGCCTCCTTGTTGCTCTTATAAAATACCAAGTATACCAACAGCCACGATCTTCCCTTTGCTTGGAACATGCTATTCCCTATAGAGTGACAAGATTTATTGGGATTTGAATGTCATCTCACATGTATTACACTTCCCATCATACTGTACATACCCTACTTTATATTTCTTCAAAATGTGCATTCTCTAACATACATCACAGAGATAGTATCTTACTTCTGTACTAATGTCATACTATTATACTAGTACCCTTAATTCAAATATTAGAAATTTGAAATCTGAAATGTTCCAAAATTCAAAACTTTATGAGTGCCAACACAACACCACGAGTGGAAAATTGCATACCTGAATTTGCGTGACAGGTCACTGTCAAAACTCAGGAACACAACACACAGTTTAATTAGCATCCTCAAGGGATAAAAGACCCTGCCAGTCCCTAGTATAAGAAAATGGCTTGAGCGAAGGTCAGATATTCCAAGCACAGTTTCCTGGTAGGGGATGATGAGCTGTGTGCATAACTCACTCCATTTTTATTTCTTATTCTCTATTCTGTGGTGTATAGATGTTTTTGAAAATGTTAAAAAAGAAAAAAAAAGACTGAAGAAATGTATGGGTAACAGTGGTAAGAAAAAGAGGAAGCTAAGTAAGCATCACATACCGATAATCCCAGCTTCTCAGGAAGTTGAGGCTGGAAGATTATTTGAGTTCATAGGTAGGCCCTGTATCAAAAAAGTAAAACTAAAAATAAATAAAAGAAAAAGAGGAAGCACTGAAATGGAGGCTGAAATAGTGAAGCCTTTGCTTGCTGATGATTCAATGTATACAGACCTTGTTTGTTATACAAAATTGCTTTAAAAATTGTATACAATTACCTTCAGGTTGTAAGTTATACAGGAGAATAAGCAATTTTTTGCTTAGACTTGGGTGCTTTCCCCAAGATAATGCATTATATATACACACACATATTCCAAAATCAAAAGAAAATAATAAAACTCAAAACATTCTGGTCCAAAGAGTTTCATATAAGGGATACTCAACCTGTATATTGTAAGATCTGGGAAATCAAACTTTGTTGATTATTTTCTCTATATTTTCTGTTCCTGTACCAGGACCTAGAACATAGTCGGAACTCCATATGTATTTAGTGAGTGGCAAATGAATCATTCCTAGCTATTTCCAGTTTGAGAGTTCATTTGGATTATTTAGAACTGGATTATTTCCTCTTTCATTCTTTTGTCAGCTTTGGATTAAAAATAATAGCAATTGTATCCTTACATAAGGAATCACCCCTAGACATATAATAAGTCAATGAACTAAATTCTTTATATCCCCATATCTCATCAGACTTTCTGTTCCTCCTCAGATCACGAACAAGGTGAGTCTTAGCGCTGTGTAAGCTCTTTGGTGAAAAGAAACTTGATAGTTCATATAAAACTGTTAATATATAATTCTGTCCTCTTTCAGGAATATTTCTTTTGGCCAAAAGACAGTAGATATCTGGACATCTATTTTCTACAAAGTTCAGCAACTCAGTTTTATCTGGGTGAACATCATAATGTAAAATGAGAAACTGTGAGCGGCACCTGTGGCTCAAAAGGGTAGGGCACTGGCCCCACATGCTGGAGGTGGGGGGTTCAAACCCAGACCTGGCCAAAAAAATAAATAAATAATAAAATGAGAAACTTCAACAATCAGGCTTACCTTGATTCATTCCACAATTCTCTCACTGTGTGGCTTTCAGTTAATTAGTCTTCCCTTCCAAGTTTCACCTTCCAAGATAAAATACTACTCTCTATAATATTACTCTCTTATTGATATGTCTTAGAAACTGCCTACTGTGCAGGCTCCAAATTATTGACGTTCAGATTGCAGACCACAGATCCCGTGGGTTCTCAGGCAAGAAGCCCCACGAGGTTGGAGGAGAGGACAAAGTGGATAATAAGAGAATGGGAGTAAAGCTGGGTGCCGAGGGAGAGGCCCATGGGTAGGCCTTTCAGAGCAACTTCTATGTTCCATGTTTTACATTCTATTTGGAAATGCTGAAAGGAATTCTTTCCTTTTTACAGAAAGGGAACAGGTTTCGATTTTTTTTATCTGACTACAAAAAACTGATCATTTAAATACTCTTTAACCATGCATAAACACATACCTGTAGCTAATTCAGTGAATTAACTACATTAATTCAAAGAGATGGACTCAGTGGAGTGCAAACAAGCAAGTATTGTTAACACTTCCTTAAATCTCCTTTCTTGACTTGTTTCCCCCATCTCCGAATGAGATTTCAAGTGGATCCTATAATTTTCCTGATTGTTTGCATGAATTAACAAATGATTTACATATTCAGAGAAATAGAAAGTCTATAGTGCAGTCTGCTAACAAAATGTCAGCATCTGATTCAATTTAGAACTTCTCCCTTCCCAGGCTCAGGCTTGGAACTCTGCAGTAGGAAAGAGAGTGGGGGTTTGTCCCCTTCTCTGGGCTGCCCCTTTCCCTGCATCATTCTTGTATAGAGTTGCAGGAGGTGAATGTGGGGGGAACAGTAACGAGAAGTTGGTGAGAAGAGAGGAAAGTAAGGGAAAGAAGTCTGATTAGGCAAGCATGGCTATAACTCAATACAGGGGCCGTCTGACTTTCTCTTTAGCTCATGAAGAACTTAGATGATTCCTGAAAGGCACCTGATACTGAAAATCCTCCATGGTATGGGCACTGCCTCATCTGGTCATCATTTACCAATCCCCCCCCTTATACAGCCTTCACCAGCCCCTTCCCATAACAAAAACACCACAGACTGGTGGCTTTTACAGCAGATGGGTATTTCTCACAGTTCCGAAGACTGAGAAATCCAACGTCAAAGTGCCAGAAGAT
>CAUYQV010141078.1:0-24375 GCA_963574575.1 Galagoides demidoff
CGGGTGCCTGTGGTCCCAGCTACTTGGGAGGCGGAGGCAGGAGACTCGCTTGAGCCCAGGAGTTGGAGGTTGCTATGAGCTGTGATGCCATGGCACTCTACCCAGGGGGATAGCTTGAGGCTCTGTCTCAAAAAAAAAAAATTTTTTTTTCTTTACGTAGATATATATATATATATATATATATTTTTTTTTTTTGTAGTTTTTGGCTGGGGCTGGGTTTGAACCCACCACCTCCAGTATATGGGACTGGCGTCCTACTCCTTTGAGCCACAGGCACTACCAAAAATTTTCCTGATATTTTAATTGATAAATTATAGTCATATTGTGCTTGGAGTACAGTGTAATTCTTTACACCTTAATGGAAAAATACTTTATTGCTCAAAAAATGCTAATGATTGGCCAAGACTTAAATGATTATCTTATTGCTGCTATGGAGGATCTTGCCTTGATATTTAATGGCTGTTGAATGATGAGGATGGTGAATTTTTCTGCCTTTTGTTTTACCTCTTAGAGGTGAAGAAAAGGGAATTGATTAATTTTTCCATTACAGTCCTTTTGTTTATCTGTACAAAAGTGTACATATAGGGTACATGTGATATTTCTTATATACACAGATAATATTTACTGATCCTGTCAGGATGTTTAGGGTACGTTTTACCATAAGCATGTATCTTTCTGTTTTGAGAACATAGAAACTTGTAGCTACTTTGAAATGTACAATAAGTTGTTACTATAGTCATTTTACTATCAAACATTAGAACTTAAGATTTGTACCTGTTAACCAACCTCTCTATTCCCTTACTGATCCCTTCCTTTTGCCCCCACCTCTCACCACCTTCCCAGCTTCTGGTAACTATCATTATACTCTCTACTTCCATGAGATCAACTTTTCAAGCTCCTACATATTAATGAGTACATGTGATAATTTGTCTTTCTGTGAATTATAGGGGATGGCTGGTTAGAGAAAAAATATATGTGGGAGTTAGGATAAGTAGTGATGGAGCTTTGAGTAGAGTTGATATATTAACTTTGATTTTATTTAGGCAAATGAAACCAAAATAAATATAACTTGAGAGGGCATGTAAAATCACTATAGAGATTTTTTTTTTTTTTTTTTGAGAAGAGTTTCACTTTGTCCCTTTCAGTAGAGTGCTGTGGCATAACACAGCTCACAGCAACTTTGGACTCTTTGGTTTTAAGCAATTTTCTTGCCTCAGCCTCCCAACAGGCATCCGCCACAACGCCTGCCTATGTTTGTATTTATTTATTTATTTATCTTTTGAGACAGAGTCTCAAGCTATCACCCTGGGTAGAGTGCTGTGGTGTGACAGCTTACAGCAACCTCAAACTCTTGGGCTTAAGCCATTCTCTTACCTTAGCCTCCTGAGTAGCTGGGACTACATGGCACCTGCCACCTTGACTGGCTATTTTTAAAGATGAGTTCTCATTCTTGCTAGGTTGGTGTGGAACTCCTAAGCTCAGGCAATCCATCCGCCTTGGCCTTCTAGAGTGCTAGGATTACAGGCTTGAGCAACCATGCCTGGCTTCCAACTGTTTCTAAAGATAGGTTCTTGCTCTTGCTTGGGCTAGTCTTGAACTCCTTACTTAGCTCAGTTGATCTACCAGCCTTGGCCTTCCAGAGTGCTGGGATTAATAGATGTGAGTCCCTGAGTCCAGTGTATTACAAAAGTTTTAGTTGTCAAGGTTTATCAGGTATAGTTCCTGGTGATTTAGCTATGAGAAACTTTGGTTCCATAAAAGTGAAGAAAAACAACCATAGTCTTTTTTTTTTTTTTTTTTTTTTTGAGACAGAGCCTCAAGCTATCGCCCTGGGTACAGTGCCATGGCATCACAGCTCACAGCAACCTCTAACTCCTGGGCTTAAGCAATTCTTTTGGCTTAGCCTCCCAAGTAGCTGGAACTACAGGTACCTGCCACAACGCCTGGCTATTTTTTGGTTGTAGTTGTCATTGTTTGGCAGGTTGGGGCTGGATTTGAACCCACCAGATTTCATGTATGTGGCTGGCGCCTTAGCCGCTTGAGCTACAGTTGCCAACAATAGCCATAGTCTAAAAGATTCTGTGCTTTTTTTTTTTTAATTAGAGACAGAGTCTCAGTTTGTCACCCTTGGTAGTGTCATGTTGTGGCGTCACAGCTCACAGCAACCTCCAACTCCTGGGCTTAGGTGATAGATTCTCTTGCTTCAGCCTCCTAAGCAACTGGGACTACAGGTGCCTGCCACAACGCCTGGCTGTTTTTGTTGCAGTTTGGCCAGGGCCTGGTTCGAACCCGCTATCTTCGGTATTTTGGGGCCGGCACCCTACCCACTGAGCCATAGTGCTTTAAGACAGGTGTTGCAATGCAGTTTTTCTGCCACTTGCATACTTTTCCAGGTCTTATTTATTTTGGGTGGGAAGTAAGTTGGTGGATTACTTGTAATCATCCTATAGCTTATTTATTTATTTAATTATTCATTCATTTATTTTTTTTTGGGGGGGGACAGAGTCCCCTGGGTAGGTAGAGTGCCATGGTGTCATAGCTCACAGAAACCTCAAACTCTTGGGCTCAAGTGATTCTCTTGCCTCAGCTTCCCAAGTAGCCGGGAGTACAGGCACCTGCCACAACACCCTGCAATTTTTGTTTTGGTTGCAGTTGTCATTGTTGTATTAGCTGCCTGGGCTGGTTTCGATCCCACCAGCCTTGGTGTATGTGGCTAGCACCTTAACCAGTGGGCTGCGGGCTTCGAGCCTATCCTACAGCTTTAAAAGAGAACTTACCTGATGACTTTAGTATCTATTTTAGGTTACATTAAATAATTAATGTGGTTTGTTTGCTTTTGTTTATGAATAAGAAAGCATCATGTTGGACTTTCATAGGATGACAAAAGTTTTTAAAATAGCAAAAAAGAAATAGATTTTTTTTTAAAACCTCCTTGTAAAGTAAGCAGAGTTCCTCATTTATGCAGAAATGCCCACTTTTTTTTTTTTTGAGACAGAGCCTCAAGCTGTTGCCCTGAGTAGAGTGCTGTGGCGTCACAGCTCACAGCAACCTCCAACGCTTGGGCTTAAGCAATTCTCTTGCCCCCGCCTCCCAATTAGCTGGGACTACAGGTGCCTGCCACAACACCTGGCTATTTTTTGGTTGTAGTTGCCATTGTTTTTTTTAGCTGGCCCGGGCCAGGTTTAAACTGGTCAACCTCAGTGTATGTGGCTGACGCCCTACCCACTGAACAGGCATCGCTGAGTTTGCCATTTTAATTTAATAGTACAGTTCAGTGGTATTAAGTACATTCATATTGCTGTATATGCTATCACCACTATCCATCTTTAGAACTTACTTTCATATTGTTATTGTTAAACTAAAATTCTTTAAATAGTAACCTGCCCTTCTTTCCTCCCCTTAGTGTCTGGACATGATTCTTCTTTCTTATTATGAATTTGTCTACTGTAGGCTCAGCGCCCGTGGCTCAATCGGCTAAGGTGGCAGGTTCGAATCCCCAGCCCGGGCCCGCCAAACAACAATGATGGCTGCAACCAAAAAATGGCCGGGTGTTGTGGCGGGCGCCTGTGGTCCCAGCTACTTGGGAGGCGGGGGCAGGAGACTCACTTGAGCCCAGGAGTTGGAGATTGCTATGAGCTGTGATGCCATGGCACTCTACCCAGGGGGATAGCTTGAGGCTCTGTCTCAAAAAATAAAAATAAAAAAATTTGTCTACTGTAGGTACCTTTTGTGGCTGACTTATTTTGCTAAGGGAAGTGTCCACAAGGCTCATCCATGTAATGTGTGTTAGAATTGTAGAATTTCTTTTTAAGGATGAATAATAATCCACTGTATGTATATACCACATTTTGTTTATCTTTTATCTTTCAATGAAAACATGGATTGCTTCCAACTCTTGGTTATTGTTGTGTGTTTTGTGTTTCTGGGTGTTTTTGTTTGTTTGTTTTTATTTTTTGAGATAGAGTCTCATTCTGTTGCTGGCCTAGAATGCTACGGCATCATAGCTCACAACTTCATACTCCTAGGCTCAAGCAATCCTGCCCCAGCCTCCTGAGTAGCTGGGATTATGGGTACCTGCCACATGCCTGGCTAATTTTTCTATTTTTCATAGAGACAAGGTCTTGCTTTTGCTCAGGGTGGTCTTTTTCTTTTTGAGAGAGGAGCCTCAAGCTGTCCCACTGGGTAGAGTGCTTTGGCATCTCAGCTCACAGCAGCCTCCACTACTGGGCTCAAGCGAGTCTCCTGCCTCAGCCTCCCAAGTAGCTGGGACCACAGGCACCTACCACAGCGCCCAGCTATTTTCTGGTTGCAGCTGTCATTGTTGTTTGGCGGGCCCAGGCTGGATTCGAACCCTCCACCTTGGGTGTACGTGGCTGGCGCCTTAGCCACTTGAGCCACAGGCACTGAGCCAGCTCAGGGTGGTCTTGATCTCCTGACCGTAGGCATTCCTCTCAAACCTCAGCCTCTAGGAATATAGGCATGAGCTCTCTTACCTGGCTCACCTCTTGGTTATTGTGAATAATATTATTAATGAACATGAGTATACAAGCTCTGCTTTGAGACCTTGCCTTCAGTTGTTTATATGGATATTACACAGAATCAGAATTGCTTGATACATGATCATTGTATTTTCTTAAGGGACTGCCATATTTTTATCTAGAGCAGCTCTACCATTTTACATTTCTGCTAGAATGAGGGTGTTCTCTTCATTCTTCCTAATACTTTCTGGCTTTCTTTTTATTATGTATTGATAGTAGCTTTCCTGGTGGGTGTGAGGTGGTATTGTGGATTGCTTTGCATTTCCTTAGTGCTTAGTGAGATATGGAGTATCTTTTCATGTATTTGTTTGCTATTTGTATATCTTCTTTGGAGAAATATCTGTTCAAGTGCTTTGTTTTTAAATCAAGTTCTTTATTTGTTGTTGAGTTTTTAGGAATTCCTTATAGATTCCAGATGTTACTATGTGATCAGATACGTGATTTACAGATTTTTTTTTCTCATTGGATGGTTTGCCTTTTTACTATGTTGCTAGTGTCTTCTGATACACGAAAATTTTTAATTTTCTTTTTTTTTTTTTTTTTTTTTGAGACAGAGCCTCAAGCTTTCCCCCTAGGTAGAGTGCTATGGCTTCACTGCTCACAGCAACCTCCAACTCTTGGGCTCAAGCGAGTCTCCTGCCTCCGCCTCCCAAGTAGCTGGGACCACAGGCGCCCGCCACAACGCCCGGCTATTTTTTTTTTTGGTTGCAGCCATTACTGTTGTTTAGTGGGTCCAGGCTGGATTCGAACCCGCTACCTTAGGTGTATGTGGCTGGTGCCTTAGCCGCTTGAGCCACAGGCGCCGAGCCAGAAAATTTTTAATTTTCAAAAAGTCCAGTTTATCTATTTTTCTTTTTTTTTCCTATGCCTTTGTGGTTATATCCACGAAATCATTGCTGAATCCACATTGAAAGATCCAGTATTGTGAGAGAGTTACCCTGTGATTTCCTGTAACAGTTTTCATAGCAAGCTTTTGAGCTTGTTCTTTGATCCTCAGTTTAGAAAGGTGTTTAGAGAGGTGGTAAATAAAGTTTAGAAAGGTGTTTAAAGAGGTGGTAAATAAAGTTTTCTCTACCCACTTGCTTGTACGCATTCCTTCCCTCATTTTGGTCATTGATCAAAATCCAGGTATTAGAAACAGTTTTAACAGTGCCTGCAACTTACTGCTGTTTCTTTCTTTCTGGTTCTCATTTCGTTTAATAGTAGTGGCTTTTATGAGGTCATGGTGTTTGCTCTACTTGATTTTTTTTTCCTTTTTTCTTTGTGGAACTCTGAGTAAGTCAAAATGCTCTACCAGTTTTTAAAAATGAAGCCTTATAATCTGCCAATTTTAAACTGTTGAATACCTCAAATATTATGAAAGCAAAATTTAATTCCTTTCTAGCCTTTAAAATCATTTACTGGGCAAGTAGTTTCATCAGCGAGGACCAAAAAAATTAGGTGTCCTAGATTGGAATGTTGCTCCTGCTAGGCACAATAATATTGTTTGGGTAATGGGTATAGGATGAAGAAGTTGAAAGAAGTCCAATTGTGGGCTCGGCACCTGTGGCTCAATCGGCTAAGGCACCAGCCACATACACCTAAGGTGGCAGGTTCGAATCCCCACCCCAGGCCCGCCAAACAGCAATGGTGGCTGCAACCAAAAAATGGCCGGGTGTTGTGGCGGGCGCCTGTGGTCCCAGCTGCTTGGGAGGTGGAGGCAGGAGACTTGCTTGAGCCCAGGAGTTAGAGGTTGCTGTGAGCTGTGATGCCATGGCACTCTACCCAGGGGGATAGCTTGAGGCTCCGTCTCAAAAAAAAAAAAAAAGAAGTCCAATTGTGTAGGGCTTATATATTATCTTATGTTTTTGTTGTGTTTGTTTTTTAAAGGATTTGGACGTGGCAGAGGGAGAGGGGCAGGAAGGTTTTCAACCCATGGCATGGGGTAAGTCGTAGCCATCCTATTCCTGAAGTTATTTTCCTCTCTCTTGTTGTTATTCTAGTTTATCTTATTCTGTCCTATACCAATATATTTATCCTGGTGGGTCAGGTGTTCTCTACACCTTGAAAGATTTTATTAACAAGTGAAATAGCCTAAAGAAAATTGGTCTTTGAATAAGCTTTGGATCCGGGTTTTTAGCCTTGGCATTATTGAGATTTTGGATTTGATAATACTTTAGAGGGGTGGTGGGGTGTCCTGTACCTTATAGGATGTTTAGCAACATTCCTGTTCTTGTCCTACTAGATGCCAATAGCGTGTCACCCAATATTGAAGCAACCAAAAGCTTACAGATATAATGGGTATTGGTGTGCAGGTGCACATAATCACCCTTATTTGAAAACCATTGCACAGTAGCTTTGTTGGTGAGTCTAGGAATTCTCTGTGAATGCTAAATAAATGCAATGTATATTTATATAAAAGTGATAATTTTTTTCCTGATTTGTAATAGTAAGTGATGAACTCAATCAGTAGTTTATTCCCCATTTCTGGGTGTCCTTTTCGTTTTTGTTGCTTCTAAAATATTAACTCCCACTGGATTAGAAAAGGTTAAGTTTCTAAAACATTTCATGGAAACCAGGAAAATCCCTTTGTTTCCTCATAGCTTCAGGGCAGCACTCTTGGAGTCAGTGCCTTATAGAGATCAGGCTGCCTCCAACCATCTCTTTTCTGCCTCAGCTCCCTGTGGAAAAAGTAGGGAAGAAAACACAGTGAGAAAACTGTAGACTATCCCATTAGCTTTAAGCTGTTTTGTGGGTTTTTCTGTTTACTTCATATTTGTTTTGAAAAATTTAAAGGTAGTATTTATTTAGGCCCATGTTAGACCTCTGAATTGTGATTCCTTATGGTTGTTCATAGCCAATGAGGTTTATCCGAGGCGCGATTATTGCTAATTGGTTGTTCAGTTTAGGATTTTAATAAAACGAGGTGATAAACAAAATATTTTCTTCTTAACTATAGTAAGTGTTTCTCTACATAAAGGAACATGTAAGTCTTTTGTAAAATGTTCAAAGCTAGATGGGTTCTGACATGGAAAGGAAAGATTTGTTGCCTATTTATGCCTTAGTTTCCTGGAGAGCCCTTACTCCGCCTTGAAAGATTCTAGGATTTCACATCGGCTTTATGATGCAGAGGATAGCACTTAAGGAAAATAAGGCCATCATAATAAAAGAGTATAAAGTGAAGTGCAGTGGCTCATGCCTGTAGTCTCAGCCACTCAGGAGGCTGAGGCAAGAGGCTTGCTTGAGCCCAACAGTTTGAGGTTGCTGTGAGCTATGATGCCACGGCACTTTACCCAGGGTAACAGAGTGAGACTCTGTCTCAAAAAAAAAAAAAAGGAGTATGGATTATCCTAAGGCAACCTCTAGCTTCTTAGATCTGCATCCTGATGTAAGGGAAGGAGAATAAACCATGACCAGTAGAGGGGACTGGGCTTGTTTTGGGGGACGTCAGATATAGTTAATTTTGTGACTTTGATACTTACTTCATTTGTATTTATTCTTTCTATATTTCAAATTCCAGTACATTTAATCCTGCAGACTATTCAGATACTCCATCTACAGATGGGTATGGGACAAAACTAGTAGTTTGGGAACCTGTGCAGAATGGTGCAGATGAGGGAACTGGTAAGTATTCTATTTTTGTCAAATGGATTTAAAATGTTTGTGCTTTTAAAAGTTTTTTTGTTCCTGTACAAAGATTAAGTTAAAATGGATGGAGAACAATGAAAAACAGGCTACTGTTCTACCCTGGAAGTTGCTCTCAATTGGTTCTTACCTCTAACGTCTCTCACTTAGAGACATCATTAAAGACAAGGAATTTTTTTTCTCATTGTATATTCTGAGATAGAGGCTGTATAAAATAGTCTGCATAAATCCATACACTCCATTTGCAGAGTATCACAGATCATAGAATTCCACAGGAATAAATGTTTTACTGAAAATATTTGCCATTGCTAGTGGGGGATGCTAAAATTTGGCCAAGTAATTAATGTAAGATGATGAGTGGACAAAGAATGGGTTTGAGCAAAATTGCTTCTGCATATTTTTCTATATCTTCCTGTTGGGGAATTCCTTATTTTCTGAATTCATGTATAAATTGTTGTTCATTTATATATACCGTGTTTCCCCCAAAATAAGACACTGTCTTATATTTATTTTTTCTCAAGAAGACACACTAGGGCTTATTTTCAGGGGATGTCTTATTTTTATTAAGTATAATACAACAATCTACATTTATTCAAATACAGTTAAGTCATCATCTTCTGGAACATCATCATAACCCTCCAGACCCAGAATTCCATCCTGAATTTCTTATGACTCCATTTCCTATAGAACCATTGGCCCCCATCTTTCATGTCGAGCAATAGACTTCTCATTAAATGAGCAGCTTATCCATGTAACCTGCCTAGAATACACTGGTAACAACACTTTCAGTGATTTTATTCCATGAATTCTTCACCCAAGTCACGACCTCTTGCAGCCTAGACTTCACAAAGTTTCCATGCTGATTTTTTGTCATTCTATTTTCAGTGTAGTCATTCATTTTCATACGCAAATGGTCTTTGAATGGCTTGTTTATTGCAATATCAAGAGTCTGCAGATAGGCAGTCATTCCTGCGGGAATCATTATTTGACCTATTTTTCTCTCTGCAAGGAAGTTCTTCATGTCTTTAGCATGGTGAGTGCTGGCTGAATCCCAGACTAGCAGACCTCTTTGGCCACCTCACAAAGCAAGTGGCATCATTAAATCAAGCCACTTCCTTATAACTGCTTGTGTGCACTGGGCTTTTTCTGTTTCAAGAACATAAATGCCAGAAACATGTCCAATCTTATCTTTCTTGCCCTTAGTGATAATAAGAAGTGTAGCTTTCTTTTCATCCAGACAAATGGCCAAAATACAGGTAACACATGAACTTTCGTGACCAGTGGAGGGAACATAGATTGACAAGGAACCCCTCCGTGCAATTGCTGTTTGGGCTACTTGACCCATAAACACTGCAGTTTCATCCATAGCAATTATGTTGCAAGGTTGGTATTTAGAAAAGTCGATACCATTAACAAAGGACTCGAATGCAAGTGCTCGCTTAATAACTTCTGTATCTTCCAACTTAGACAGTATTGTTGATTTTCTTAGAGACAGTTCATATTGCTGAAGGAAGCCATCCAGCCAGTGTTGTGAATTCTGGGGGTATTTCGAACTGTGGTGCCATTGCAAGGGCAAATGTTTGAATGTCAGCCCTGTGCATAACCAAAGCTTTTGCTCTCCTGTCAGCAATCCATTCACAGATTATGTTTTCCAGCTCAGTAAATAAAGGTTGCCGACCTGAACCACACTTGCGCTTCTTAGCATTTCCTCTATCCACTCTATCCACATACAGACTGAGGTTATCGTATTCTGCCCGCCATTTTCAGACCATTTGGATATCCAACTTCTTCTCTTTGCAGAAAGCTGTAAGATTCTTGCCCTGGGAATCCTCGACAATTCCTTTTCTTTTTTTTTTTTGGGACAGAGCTTCAAGCCGTCTCCCTGGGTAGAGTGCTGTGGCCTCACAGCTCACAGCAACCTCCAACTCCTGGGCTCAAGCGAGTCTCCTGCCTCAGCCTCCCAAGTAGCTGGGACCACAGGCGCCCGCCACAACCCCCAGCTATTTTTTGGTTGCAGCCGTCATTGTTGTTTGGCGGGCCTGGGCTGGATTTGAACCCACCACCTTAGGTGTATGTGGCTGATGCCTTAGCCACTTGAGCCACAGGCACAGAGCCGACAGTGCTTTTCTTGTACTCAACAGAATAGCTCTTCCTTTTTGCACTCATCTTGTCTAGGGGTACAGATACTCAGGAAAAGCAAAGATAGGCCAGCAAAGCTAATGTGTAAGGGCTGAATTATTTACGGTATTTGGGATCCAGAGAGCTCTGGGTCCAATCTGCACAGTGGATCTGGGATGGTATCTCTGGGCTCAGTGGCAGACTGCTTGCTAAAGCTTTCCCCCATCCCCTGGTATTTGTAGGGGAAGAGTGAGAGAGGTCCACAGACTATTGCTGGACTGGTGCTAGGGAAAATAGCAGCCACAGCTTTCCTTCTTCCCCCTGGGGACATAGTGTGGTAAAAAAGTGGAGTGTCCTGCTTCTCATTTCACTAAGGAGACTTTCACTGTGGAGACCTCCAGTCTCTATGTCTCTGTCTCCACCTGAAGCTTCAGCATCTCCGCCTGAAGCCTCAGCATGCACAGGATGGCCATAACCTGACAGGGGGAGCTGACCTTGTTGGTGGGGCTGGCGCTAGTGATGTGTGAACTCCTTTCCCTTAGCCTTTCGCACATGCGCAATAGGATGCCTGTGACCGTGGTTACCACATGTGTACCTGTGCAAGTGTGAATGGCTTAGAGAAAGGAGCTGTGGCAGATAAAAGGTATTCCAGTCTTTCTTACCGCTCTGCGTCGAAATGCATGGCGTGGCTATGCAGGTATGCTGCATAGCCACCCCCATCTCTAGGTCTTATTATCAGGGTAGGGCTTATACTTAACAAATGCATAGAAATCCTGCTAGGGCTTATTTTTTTTGGTAGTTCTTATTTTGGTCTTATTTTTGGGGAAACACAGTAGTTATTCAGAGGGCTTATTCATGGTAATATAAACTGGCTATTGAGATTTTGAAACTTTAACTTTTTAAAATTTTGTTATGTTTTTTGAGATAGGATCGTTCATTCTGTTGCTCAGGCTAGGATGTAGCAGCATCATTATAGCTTGCTGCAACCAACCTCCAACTCCTGGGCTCAAGTGATATTCCTGCCTCATGCTCTTAAATTTCTGGGGCTATAGGTACACACCATTCTACCTGGCTAAGTTCTCTATTTTTTTGGTAGAGACAGGGTCTGTGTCTTGCTGAGGCTAGTCTTGAACTGCTGGACTCAACAGTCCTCCCACCTTGGCCTCCCTGAGTGCTAGGATTATAGGTGTGAGCCACTGTGTCCAGCTGTAAACCATACTTTGACACACTGAAGTATATCTTGAAATACAGAAGTATATAGTTCAATAAATTATCAAAAAGCAACCATCCATATAATATCAACACTGTCCCAGAATTACCATTAATGAACTCTAAATAGAGAAACTGGAGAAGATCAAAAGAAGTTACAGGTAGTCTCTGAATGGGCACTACTCACTTTTTTTTTTTTTTTGAGACAGAGTCTCAGTATGTCGTCCTGCATAGAGTGCAGTGGTGTCACAGCTCACAAGAACTTCACACTCTCTTGGTCTTAAGCAATTTTCTTGCCTCAGCCTCCCAAGTAGCTGGGACTACAGGTACCTGCCACAATGCCGGCTATTTTTTTTATGGTAGTTATCATTGTTGTTCAGCTGGCCTGAGCCGAGTTTGAACCCTCCAGCCCTGGTGTATGTGGTGGCTAGCACCCTAACCACTGAGCTATGGGTGCCAGAGCCAACACAACTCACTCTTAATAACTGCTTTCACACTAGGAATATATAAAAGTTCCTGTTACTTCACATTCCTTACCAGACCTTAGTATTGTCAGTTTTCTTTTAAAGCCATTTCATCAGCTAAATGTCCTCATGCCTGTAATTGTAGCACTCTTAAGCCCAAGAATTCGAGACTAGCCTGAGGAAAAGTAAGATCCCCCAACTCTACAGAAAGAAAAATTAGCCAGGCATGGTGGCACGTGCCTGTAGTGCCAGTTAACCTTACACATTATAAGGGAAAAACATATAAACGTATTTTAATGTTTAGTTTTTTAATTTTTTGAGACATAGTCTTACTTCATCACACTCAGTAGAGTGCTATAGCATCTTAGTTCACAGCAGCCTCAAACTCTTGGGCTTAAGTAATTCTCTTGCCTCAGCCTTCTGACTAGTTGGGACTACAGGGACCCACTATAGCACCTAGCTAGTTTTTAGAGATGGGATCTTGTTTTGCTCAGGCTAGTCTCAAACTCTTGAGCAATCCACCCACCTCAGCCTCACAAGAGTGCTAGAATTACAGGCGTGAGCTACCGCGCCCAGCCATATAAACATATAAATTTTATTAAAATGAGTGTTATTCACCTATTAAACAGAATTAAGGAGAAAATCCATGTGATCATTTCAATAAAGGAAAACACTTAACTAAATAAAATATGCATTCATGTTTTTTTTCTTCTTATTTTCTTTTTTGGATACAAAGAAAATCTTAACTGTTGCCCAGGCTAGAGGGCAATAGCATCATCCTAGCTCATAGCAACCTCAAACTTGTGGGTGCAAGCAATCCTCCTGTATTTGACTCCTGAGTATTTGAGACTATAGGCGCCTACCACAACACCCCACTGATTTTTCTGGTTTTGGTAGAGGTGGAGGATTTGCACTTGCTCAGACTGATCTTGAGCACTTGAGCTCAAGCAATCTATCCCCTTGAGCCTTCCAGAGTGCTAGATTATAGGTGTGAGTCATAGCACCTGGCCTCTGTTCGTGACTTCTAAAAATATCTGGTAATCAGGAATATAGGGAAAATGTCCTGAATCAGAAAAAGGATATCTATAAAACTTAGAACAACTATTAAGATCAGTGGTGATTTATTGAATATTTTCCCTCTGGAACAAGATAGAGGTGGTTACTCTTACCACTTCTATATACTACTATAATGGAAGTGCCATAAGGAATAAAAAGTCATCAAGGTTAGAAGGGAGAAGAACTTTTGTCATTGTTGTGATGCTGTAAAAGCATTTATAGACAAACTGATGAGTTAGCTTCACAAGCTAGAAACAGGTTCTGTGAACAGGTCAATTTGTATAAACCATCAATAAATAGTAATTGGAAAAAAGTTGATAGCTTCAGAAACCATCAAATGCCTAGGAATAATAAATTGATACGACATTTTGTTGTATTTTAAGTCTCAATGTTATAAAATTTAGTTTTACTCACTTAGTCTTTGAAACCCCAGTGGTGTTTTTAAGAAATTGGCTTTGGGACCAAAGGTGTGGTCCCACCTGTAATCTTAGCACCCTGGGAGGTAGAGGCAGATGGATTGCTTTAGTTCAAGAATTTGAGACTGGCTTGGCGCCTATGGCTCAAGTGACTAAGGCACCAGCCACATACACCTAAGGTGGCAGGTGCCTGTAGTCCCAGCTACTTGGGAGGCGGAGGCAGAATAATTGCTTGAGCCCAGGAGTTGGAGGTTGCTGTGAGCTGTGATGCCACATCACTTAACCCAGGGCGACAGCTTGAAGCTCTGTCTCAAAAAAAAAAAAAAAAAAGGAATTTGAGACTAGCCTGAGCAAGAGCAAGACCCCATCTCTACTAAAAATAGATAAACTAGCCAGACATAGTGGCAGGTGCCTGTAGTCCCAGCTACTTGGGAGGTTGAGTCACTCTACCCAGGGTGACAGAGTGAGACTTGGTCTCAAAAAAATAAGTACAAAAGAAAAATTAGCTAAGCATTGTGGCAGGCACCTGTTGTACCGGCTACGCAGGAGGATCCTTTGAACCCAGGGGTTCAAGGTTGCTGTGAGGTAGGCTGAGGCCATGGTACTCTCTAGCCTAGATGACAGAGAGAGACTGTTTCCAAAAAAAGAGAGAGAAAATAATGAAATGAAAGGATGAGCCATAGTCCAGGACAAAATACTTAAACAATCTATATTTGATAAAGGAGTTGTATATGAAATATATGAAGAGATGAATATAAATCATAAAACACTGTAAATATATTTAGGACTGCCGAATTGCTTACGTTTACAGAGAGTTAAAATGGTAATTTTTATGTAAAGTCTATTTTTATTTTATCCCAATTAAAAAAAGTCATAGAGGGTGGTACCTGTGGCTTAGTGAGTAGGTCACCAGTCCCATATACTGAGGATGGCGGGTTTAAATTCGGCCCCAGCCAAACTGCAACAAAGAAATAGGTAGGCATTGTGGTGAGAGCCTGTAGTCCCAGCTGCTCAGGAGGCTGAGGCAAGAGAATTGCCTAGGCTCAAGAGTTGGAGGTTGCTGTGAGCTATGACGCCATGGCACTCTACTGAGGGAGACAAAATGAGACTCTGTCTCTAAAAAAAAAAAGTCATAGAACTACACACACACATTAAATGTGTGTCAGTTGTCTGGCTTTTACATTCTATGTAAGTGTGAGACAGGTGTATATTGTGGGAGAGTGGGTGAAGGATAACTTCCTGTGAATCCATAGTTAATAAAAAAAGTTAATAAAAATTCAATAAAAGATTTGAAACAATGCTTCACAAAGGAAGATATATGGATAGCCAGTGGGTTCATAAAAATGAACTCATTATTACTATTGGCAAAATGCAAATTAAAACCACAGTAAATTACTACCATTCAGTAATTTTTTTTTGGTAGAGATGGGATGGGGGTCTCTCTCTTGCTCAGGCTATTTTGAAATTCTTGGCCTCAAACAGTGCTCCTCCCTAGGCCTCCTAAAGTAGTAGGATTATAGGTGTGATCCACCACTGCCAACCCATTCCTCTATTAAAATAGCTTAAAAAAAACAACACTAACAACGTAAGTGTCAAAGCAAAATACTAACTGAGCAAGATTGAAATCTTCTATTTTTCTACTAAAAATAGAAAAATTAGCTGGGTGTTGTGGTGGGTGCCTGTTATTCCCAGCTACTTGAAAGGCTGCAGTAAGATTACTTGAACCCCGGAGTTTGAGGTTGCTGTGAGCTAAGCTGACACCACACCACTTTCAGCCTGGGCCATAGAGTGAGACTCTGTCTTAAAAAACAAACTGAAAAAACAGAATGTTGTTGGGTGGCGTCTGTGGCTCAAAGGAGTAGGGTGCCAGCCCCATATACCAGATGTAGTGGATTCAAACCCAGCCCTTACCAAGAAACTGCAAGAAAAAAAAAAGCAGAATATTGAATTACGTTCCCCCCCCCTTATTACCTTCTTTTCTCTTTCATCTCTTTCCCCTCCTTCCCCTTATTTAAAATAGCAGATTTCTGTTTTTCTTTCCTTTTTTTTTTTTTTTTTGAGACGGAGCCTCAAGCTATCCACCTGGGTAGAGTGCCATGGCATCACAGCTCATAGCAACCTCCAACTCCTGGGCTCAACCGAGTCTCCTGCCTCTGCCTCCCAAGTAGCTGGGACCACAGGTGCCCGCCACAACGCCCAGCCATTTTTTTTTGGTTGCAGCCATCACTGTTGTTTGGCGGGCCCGGGCTAGGGATTCGAACCCGCCACCTTATGTGTATATGGCTGGCGCATTAGCCGATTGAGCCACAGACGCCGCCTCTTTCTTTTTTTTTTGGAGACAGTCTTACCATGTTGCCCTCTATAGAGCGCTGTGGTATCACAGGTCACAGCAACCTCTAACTCTTGGGCTTAATGTGATTCTCTTGCCTCAGCTTCCCAAGTAGCTGGGAGTACAGGCACCTCCCACAATGCCTGGCTGTTTTTTTGTTGCAGTTGTCATTGTTGTTTTGTGTGCTGGGGCTGGGTTTGAACCCACCAGCCCCTGTGTATGTGACCAGCACCCTAACCACCAAGCTACGGGTGCTCAGCGAAAACAGCAGATTTCTTGCTGAAATTTTTTTTTTTTTGAGGCAGAGCCTCACTTTGTCACCCTCTGTAGAGTACTGTTACATCACAGCTCACAGCAACCTCCAACTCTTGGGTTTAAGTGATTCTCTTGCCTCAGCCTGCCAAGTAGCTGGGACTACAGGTGCCTGCCACAATGCCCAGCTATTTTTTTGTTGCAGTTTGGCCGGAGCCTGGGCATGAACCCCCCACCCTCCGTATATGGGGCTGGCGCCCTACCCACTGAGCCACAGGCACCTGCCCCAAACAAAAGTGTTTATGAACTCAAAGGTATGAATGTTTTATTTTAAAAACACTTACTTAAGAATCTTAGAATATTTACAATAGCTTCCGTTTTTATCAAGGCTAGCTGATAAAAATTTATCAGATAATGTTTTTAAAGTATATTTTTACAATTTCTTGATAATTTAGTTTTTAGCTTTTGCTAATGGAAGTGTTTTATTGATTGTCCCTTAAGGCACCACAGAATTTTCTTTTCTTTTTCTTTTGAGACAAAGTCTCATGCTGTTACCCAGCCTATAGTGCTGTGGCCTCAACCTAGCACTTAGCAACCTCAAACTCTGGGGCTCAAGCAATCCTCCTCCCTCAAACAGGTGCCCACAACTATACCTGGCTAATTTTTTGTTGTGTGCGTGTGTGTCTGTGTGTGTGTGTGTGTGTGTGTGTGTGTGTGTGTGTGTATATATATTTTTTTTTTACTAGAGGTGGAGCTCACTTTGCTCAAGCTGGTCTGGAACTCTTGAGCTCAAGCAAGTCTCTTGCCTTTGTCCTTCAGAGTGCTTGGATTACAGGTGTGAGCCACTGCACCTGGCCTGGTACCACAGAATTTTCTTCAGTTTTCCTTTTTCCTAAGTGACCTTTTTTTTTTTTTTTTTTTTAA
The DNA here is from genome assembly GCA_963574575.1 of Galagoides demidoff. NCBI lineage: Eukaryota > Metazoa > Chordata > Mammalia > Primates > Galagidae > Galagoides > Galagoides demidoff. Next base: position 16,931 of record CAUYQV010141078.1, read on the forward strand.
AGAGACGGAATCTCACTTTGTCACCCTCGGTAGAGTGCCATGGTGCCACAGCTCATGGCAACCTCCATCTCTTGGGCTTAGGTGATTCTCTTGCCTCAGCCTCCGAGTTGCTGGGACTACAGGCGCCCGCCACAACGCCAGGCTATTTCTTGTTGCAGTTTGTCTGGGACCAGGTTTGAACCTGCCACCCTTGGTATATGGGACCGGCGCTTTACTCACTGAGCCATAGGCGCCGCCCATAGGTGGTTTTTTTTAATGTGCTTTTATTAGAGGATTGACATCAAGTTAAATTGAACGTAAAGCACTCATCTCAAATTAATTGTTTTAATCTGAAAGTTATTTACTGCTGAGGATTTCCCATATGTTTTGGGGTATAAGTGTACACATTGAACAACGTGGATGAGATTCTTACTCTAAAATTTTAATATTCCTAAATAGGATTAGGACCCGAGCATATGTATACTTCTATATTTAACATCTGGCATTTTTAATAGGTTTTGTGTAGGTATGACAGGTTACTGCAACAAGTTGGCCCTTTTTCTTGACATCTTACTCTATCATGTTACATTTTTGCTCATAATTATAGGTGTCCTGAAAGTCCCCATACATAGAGAAAATGGGAAATTTTAGCTAAATATACCTTTATTTATAAAATATTTATTGCAAAATTTTTCAAAATATTTATAAAATATTCTCTACGTGTTGGCCACCTCTTTGTAAAGTGTAATGAATATTTTGTAAATAATGATATATTTAGCTACAGGTTCCCATTTCCCTACGTATGGTGACTGTTGGAACGCCCTACATCTTTGTTGACCTGTTTTTCTTTAGAATGGGTACTATATCCTGCCTGCTTTTAAATGTACTCTGATTTTTACCTTATTATTCATGTTTAAATTTGTGTTTAGTTATTTTTAAAATCCTGCTCTCTAACGCATGTTTTAACTTCATATTTCTAACTGGGTGTAATGGCAAGACGCTAAAGTTTATGTTATTGTGTATTTTGACAAAAATATTTAAAATTAGAATAAAAAGTTTTTTAAATTTTAGAATATTTTTTTCCTTGTTTTTCTTTCCCTCATGAGTCATTTAGAAATGATAGAAATGCTTTATACTTTCTTTATTTCTATACTTTCAATGCTTTATACATAAAATAGCTTTATGTAATGCCTCACCTTGTTACTCTCCCAGAAATATTTCTTCATATCCCTGTCTGATAAGCTCTTTTATTTCAAGGTTTTTGGTCTTTTTTTGTCCAGATTGATATGAGAGTACAAACAATTAGGTTACATTGTTTGCGTTGTCGAAGTTGTAGTTGAGCGCTTTACCTAGGAGGTGTGCCATATACCCTTCATTATGCCCATTAGGTCTCAAAATCCTGAGTTCAAGCAGTCCACCTGCCTCGGCCTCCCATAGTGCTAGAATTACAGTCGTGAGCCATTGCACCTGGCCTTGAAAAATTTTAATTATCTTTTCAATGATACTTAGCATGATGCTTAACATATACATAGGCTTTAATGCCAATAGAGATTAGCTGGCGATTTTTGTTGAAACCTTCCTTTGGAAAATTCCAACGTAAGTTTTTTTCTTTTATACAAGGTGATCATAAAGTTTGTTTAACTACTTAAATTGCACATGAACTTTATGGCCACCCTGTATTCTTACATGTCTCAGACATGTTAAGTTTTAGGATTGGTTTTTGAGTCCATGGACTTGTTTTCTGCTTCTTGGTTGGAGTGTTCTCAAAACTGTGTAGGATTGAGCCTTGGCTTTTGAGTATAAGTTGCAAATTTTTATTTTTATTTATTATTTTTTTTTTTTGAGACACAGCCTCAAGCTATTCCCCTGGGTAGAGTGTCCCGTGGCATCACAGGTCACAGCAACCTCCAACTCCTGGGCTCAAGCGAGTTTCCTGCCTCAGCCTCCCAAGTAGCTGGGACCACAGACGCCTGCCACATCGCCCAGCTATTTTTTGGTCACAGCCATCATTGTTGTTTTGGTGGGCCCAGGCTGGATTCAAACCCACCACCTTAGGTGTATGTGGCTGGTGCCTTAGCCACTTGAGCCACAGGCGCCGAGCCTAGTTGCAAATTTTTAGTTTGAAGTCTATCTCTTGGGATGAATATGAGAGCATGAGTACAGGGTAGGGGGAATGGAGTGGCGGTAAGACACTGTACTGGTCATCATTCACATGAGTCCAGTAATGAACTTTTAAAACTATACGTAGTGAAATGATACTTAGAGATAAGACTGGAAGGAAATATAAGAATAAGGATTTTGTATTAGTACTTGAAAGGAAGTCATATTGTAGAGCAATTATAAGAGTGAAGTATAGGTGGATGGATCTCCTTAGATTCATTTAGTTTTGTATATAGTGTGTTTTGTAAGAGTCTAGAGAACTAGCTTCTAGTACTGATTGTCTACTGGTCCTAGTTGCAACTTGGGTTTTGTACTTGAAGTTGATTCTTTTTACCTTTAAGAAAATATCTTAATTCAAGGAGATGTTGTAAAAAATGCATAAATTTGTATTTCTTCTGTCACATTTTTGGAGAAATTGTGGAAACCATTTCAGGGTCTGATGAGTGAGCCAACATATAAAGATTATTAATTCAAATATTAAAATCTTTCTTAATATCCAGTTTTACTAATAAGGCTACTAGCAATCAAGAGGCACAGAAGAAGCAGGGAGACAATCTGGGACCTCTAGTGCCTATCCATGGTTTTCCTTCCTACAGCCTGTACCTCCTGTGGTTCAAAGTAATAGATTAAGTTTTTAATTTTAAGTATTGGTTTCTCTTGCAACAGGAAACGTTTTCAGTTCTGAAACATCTGTTTTTTTTAAAAAAGAAAAGAAAAAATCTGTTTTATACCTATATATTCATTTAATTTCTATAACATTTTACTGTAACTACATGTCCCAGTTCTAAATCAAGGACATGCAGTTACATACATTCCATAGGAAAAGACTCTTTTCATACAAAACGATCATTGTTTTAGTTACGAGCAAGGTGGTTATTAAGTTAGCATGATTCCAGGGAAGTTAGAGCTGGTCACCTGGCTTCTTTTTTCTCAAGAGTGGGCCTTCATTCCTTGGTTTTCTCTGTATGCACACTAACTTTTGGAGGAATTCAGTGGAATTCCTCTCCAAAAGTTAGTGTGCATAGAGGGAAAACCAAGGAATATGAGGTGCAACTGAAAACACATTGAGAATCCCAATTTCTGAGGGTGGTTATGCTTAAGGTCTTTAAAACCATTTTTTGTGGGCATGTGTCTTTAAGCATGCTATAAAGTTGTACTTTAATAGGATCTGGACATACTAAGTTAGTATTTTTGAATACTAATACTTTTCTTTAAAGCACTTAAGTGTATATCCCCTGTATCCATGCCTCTGGATTTACAGCAACCAACCTAATATGATAAACTTTGTTGGAAGACCTACTAGGCAACCATGTAGCAGAGGTAGTATTTAATAAAAAGGATGCTTTTCTAAATTTTGTAATTCTGCAATCCATGTATAAATGGGGGGTGTAAGGCAAATTTGCCTTTAACTGAAATTTGTTTTGATTTAAAATTAACCTTCTTTTAAATGTAAGTATATTGTGCCCATACTTTTTCACTCAGCAGAATTGTTTGGATATGCTGTACGTTGGAGCAAAAGCAGTTTGAGGTGTCGATTTGAGTATGTAGTACTACATAAGTTGCAGGTAAAATCATTCTGATTTCATTAGGAATGAAAGAACCTCATTTCTTGGATTTATAAACTAAATTGTAAATGGGGTATATAAAACTGTTTTCTTCATTATGTAAAAAAGACTCTGATGGTATTTGACCTGTGTTATAAACTTTGATTGTTGTCATTTCCCAACAGGGGCCTGGAAAAATTCTGTAGAAGAGTGGACAGCAGAAGACTGGACTGAAGATGTAAGTGTTTGTTGTCAGGCTAGATTCATTGTTCTTTTGGTTTATGGTGGGGGCATCTGTGCTCAGAAGAAAGCCTGAGATGTCTTATCTCATTGTGGCTCCTTTTCTGGCATATATCCTAGCCAGATTCTAAGAGTGGCTTTTTTTTTTTTTTTAAGTCTTGCTCTGTCACCCTTGGTAGAGTAACGTGGCATCTTAGCTCACAACAACCTTAAACACTGGTGTTCAGAGGTTACAATAAGCCTGTATGACACAATTTATTGTATGTTATTCTTCAAATAAAATTAATTTGTACTAATTCATGGCTTAATACAAATGAAATGTAAATTATCCGAGAAATACAAAGAACATCTGTCTGGAGGAGAAGAAAATGTCAGTTACACTTTGGGAACTTCTTGACTTCTTTTTGGGATTTTTTTTTTTACCCTTAGTAGAGTGCTGTGGTGTCACATCACAGCAACCTCAAACTCCCGGGCTTAAGTGATTATCTTACCTCAGCCTCCCAAGCATCTGGGACCATAGGTGCCCACTACAATGCCCGGCTATTATTTGTTGCAGTTGTCATTGTTGGTTAGCTGCCTGGGCCAGGTTCTAACCTGCCAACTTTGGTGTATGTGGCTGGTGCCATAACCACTATGCTACGGGTACCAAGCCTTCTTTTGGGGACTTTTGCTGACCTCGGGGTGGGGGGGTTGGTATTCTCACTTTGTACAATGGCAAATAGAGCAGTGAGACTGAAATTGAACTCCTCTTGCCTCAGCCTCCCAAGCAGCGGGATTACAAGTGCCTGCCACAACACCTGGCTATTTTTAGAGATGTGGTCTCGCTTTGGCTCAGGCTGGTCTCAAACTTGGTAACTCAGGCAGTCTACTTGACTTGGCCTCAGAGAGTGCTTAGGATTATAGTGTGAGCCACCTGGCCTGACCAAGAGTTGGCTTTTTAACTTAAAAAGTGTCAACTTAAAAATAAATGACAAACTTTTATGTAGGACTGGATTCTTTTTCTTTTTTTTCCAAAGTCTTTTTTTTTTTTTGGAGACAGAGCCTCATGCCGTCACCCTGGGTAGAGTGCTGTGGCATCACAGCTCACAGCAACCTCCAGCTCCTGGGCTTAAGTGATTTCTCTTGCCCCAGCCTCCCAAGTAGCTGGGACTACAGGTGCCTGCCACAACACCCAGCAATTTTTTGGTTGTAGTTGTCATTGTTGTTTGGCAGGCCCAGGCTGGATTCGAACCCGCCAGCCTTTTTGGTATATGTGGCTGGCGCCTTAGCCATTTGAGCTATAGGCACTGAGCTGCAGTCTTTTTTTTTTTTTTAAAAGCTTATCTGTGTTTCATTTGTCCTGATAGCCAACTGGTAGTTTTGCACTGATTTGTGAACTATTTCTGATTCATTACAATATTTTCATTAAAGGAGAGAGTCTATATTTTGGGTCACAGTTGAAATTAACCTGAATAAGTTGCTGCTTTAGGTTTAAGCTCAACCTTTTCTCCTTTTGACTAGATGAACTCTTTGTTTTATAATCATCTATTTCGCGGACATTTTTGAATATATTAAAATGTATCGATCTATAAATTCTTATAGATTGATTGATTATAAACTAGATGATTATAGCATAATCATAATGATTTTAGATAAAATAGATGATTATAGCACTCTGGGAGGCCAAGGCAGGTGGATTTCCTGAGCTCAGGAGTTCGAGACCAGCCTGAGCAAGAGTGAGATCCTGTCTCTACAAAAATAGCCAGATGTTGATGCTTGTAGTCCCAGCTACTCAGGAGGCTGAGGCAAGAGGATCGCTAGAGTCCGAGAGTTTGAGGTTGGTGGGCAGTACCTGTCGCTCAGTGTGTAGGGCACTGACCCCATATACTGAGTGAGGGTGGCAGGTTCGAACCCAGCCCCCAGCCAAACGGCAACAAAGGATAGCTGGGCATTATGGCAGGCACCTGTAGTCCCAGCTACTCGTTAGTATGAGGCAAGAGAATCGCCTAAGCCCAGGAGGTGGTGGTTGCTGTGAGCTATAATGCCAGGGCACTCTACCGAGGGTGATAAAGTGAGACTCTGTCTCAAAAAAAAAAAAAAAATTCAAATTTAATAAAGAAAAAAAGGGTAAATAGCCCAATGCATATTTTATATTAATTTTCTGTTTAACTCTCTAATTCTAGAACAGAAGTTTGTACCTGAGAAAGAGTTTGATAAGATTTTGGGAAGGAAAAGAGTATAAAGGGATTACTAGAACTGATACTAAAAAAATTGTATAAAGTAACCCAGATATTGACATTTGTTATCTTTTTTCCTGTCTCCCGTCTTGTGTTTCCATTTATCCTGACAGGGGCTTTTTGGAATTTGAAAGAAGAAACATGATTTTACATGTTTAATGACCTTAGGGACTTTCTGGGTTTTTTTTTTTTTTTTAATTTATGAATTAAAGAGGCTGGGTACAGTGGCTCACGCCTGTAATCCTAGCACTTGGATGAATGTGGAAGGATTGCTTGAAGCCAGGATTTCAAGACTAGCCTGAACAATATAACTGACACTTCTCTACCCTCCCGTGCCTCCCAAATTAGCTGGGTGTGGTGGTGGGTACTTATAGTCCCAGCTACTGTAGTGGTTGCGGTATGAGGATCACTGGCATTCAGAGGTTACAATAAGCTTATATGATGCAATTATATGTTATTCTTCAGATAAAATTAATTTGTACTAATTCATGGCTTAATACAAATGAAATGTAAATTATCCGAGAAATACAAAAAACATCTATCTTTAAAAGAAGAAAATGTCAGTTACACCTTGGGACCTTCTTGACTTCTTTTTGGGATTTTTGTTGACATTGATGTGCTTTTTTTTTTTGGTATTCTCATTTTGTGCAATGGCAAATAGAGCAGTGAGACTGAAATTGAACTCTGGTTTGACTTTATTTCACTGTATTGTTTCTAATGTTCTCATAATTCCCCTAATGTAATTAAGTTTACATGCTAAAATTATCTTCACATGAAGAAGATAATGACCTTAGGGGCTTTGCTGTTTATTGGTTCTTGGTTTTTTGTTTTTTATTACCACAAAAACAATAATAGTTGAGAGAGGGAAGGAGGGAGGGGGGTAGGTCTTGGTGTGTGCCACACCTTTTAGGGGCAAGACACGATTGTAAGGGGGATTTTACCTAACAAATGTAGGCAGTGAAACCTGGTTTCTTGTACTCTCAACGAATGCCCAACAATAAATTTAAAAAAAATTATTATAGTCACCTATATATTTTCTTTTTTCTTTTTTCTTTTTTTTTTTTTTGAGACAGAGCCTCAAGCTATCCCCCTGGGTAGAGTGCCATGGTATCACAGCTCATAGCAACCTCCAACTCCTGGGCTCAAGCGAGTCTCCTGCCTCCGTCTCCCAAGTAGCTGGGACCACAGGCGCCTGCCACAACGCCCGGCCATTTTTTGGTTGCAGCCATCACTGCTGTTTGGCAGGCCCGGGCTGGGGATTTGAACCCGCCACCTTAGGTGTATGTGGCTGGCGCCTTAGCCGGTT
>CAUYQV010141081.1:0-18341 GCA_963574575.1 Galagoides demidoff
GTTGTGGCGGGCGCCTGTAGTCCCAGCTACTTGGGAGGCGGAGGCAGGAGACTCGCTTGAGCCCAGGAGTTGGAGGTTGCTGTGAGCTGTGATGCCATGGCACTCTGTCCAGGGGGATAGCTTGAGGCTCCGTCTCAAAAAAAAAAAAAAAAAAAAAAATGTGGCATTGGAAAAACAGTGTATGTGCAGAGAACAGTAAGCGAGATAAGGCAAATATGCTAAAATGTTAATAACTGGGGAGTTGGGTAAAAGGTACACAGAAGATCTTTGTTTCATTTTTTTGTTTTTTTTGAGACAGAGTCCCAGGCTGTTGCCCTGGGTAGAGTGCTATAGTATCATAGTTCTCAGCAACCTCCAACTTAGGCTCAAGCAATCCTCTTGCCTCAGTTTTTCTATTTTTAGTAGAGACAGGTCTTGCTTTTTTTGCTCAGGCTGGTCTCAAACTCATGAGCTCAAGCAATCCACCAGTGACAGCCTCCCAGGGTGTTAAGATTACAAGCGTGAGCCACTGCACCTAGCCCACAGGAAGTCTTTATATTACTCTTGTAACTTCTCTAAGGTTTGAAATTGCTTAAAAATAACAAGTTAAAAATACATAAACTCCAACTACTACTTACCAGCTCCATCACTGCCTTCTGTTCTAGGTCACCAGCACCTTTGGTTGAATTACTGCAGCAGCCTCCCTCACTGGGCTCCATGTGAGTGATCATTTAAAAAATATGTATCTCATCACACTACTCCATTGCTTAAATCTCTCCAATAATGGCTCCCTTCCTTAATAAGAGTGAAGTTCTGGTTTGGCGCCTGTGGCTCAAGTGGCTAAGGTGCCAGGTTCGAATCCAGCCCAGACCCGCCAAAGAACAATGATGGCTGCAACCAAAAAATGGGCAGGCATTGTGGTGGGTGCCTGTGGTCCCAGCTACTTGGGAGGCTGGAGCAGGAGACTCGCTTTAGCCCAGGAGGTGGAGGTTGCTGTGAGCTGTGAGCTGTGAAGCCATAGCACTCTACCCAGGGGGATAGCTTGAGGCTCTGTCTCAAAAAAAAAAAGAGTGAAGTTCAAAGTCCTTACAATGGCCTGTAACTCTTCCAATCTGCATTATTTCTCTGATCTAATTTCCTTATTATTCATTCCATACTAGCCACCCTGCCATTTCTGCAGTGCCTACAACACATCTGGCATGCTCCTTATGTTAGGGTCCTTTAACCTTGTAATCCCCAATCCCTGGACCACAGACCCAATACAGGTCTGTGGTCTGTTAGAAGCTGGGCCACACAGAAGAAGACAGATGGCTGGCCAGCGAGCAAGGCTTCATTCCTTATTAAGAGCTGCTCCTTACCACTTCTATCACCTCCTGAGCTCTGCTGTCAGATGAATAGCAGCATTAGACTCTCACAGGAGTCTGTAACTGCACACGCCAGGGATCCACCTTTCACTTCCTTGTGAGGGACTAATGCCTGATGATCTGGGGTGGAGCGGAGGTGGTAACACTAGCGCTGGGGAGCAGCTACAAATATCATCAGCAGAGGGGTTTGACTGCACAGAGAGCATAATAAATCAATTTCTTGCAGACTCATACCAAAACCACCCACTGGCCCATGGAAAAATTATCATCCATGAAATTGCTCCCTAGGTTTGGGGAGCAAAAGGTTGGGGATTGCTGCTTTAAGCTCAAATGTTCCCTCTACCTATAACATTCTTTCCCCATATTTCTCATGGGTTCACTTCATCAACTTTTTTTTTTTTTGAGACAGAGTCTCATTATGTCGCCCTAGGTCAGTGGTTCTCAATCTTCCTAATGCCATGACCCTTTAATACAGTTCCTCATGTTGGCATGACCCCCAACCATAAAATTACTTTCATTGCTACTTCATAACTATAATTTTGCTACTGTTATGAATTGTAATGTAAATATCTGATACGTAGGATGGTCTTAGGTGACCCCTGTGAAAGGGTTGTGACCCACAGGTTGAGAACCGCTGCCCTAGATAGAGTGCTGTAACATCATAGCTCACAGCAACGTTCAATTCTTGGGCTTAAGCGATTCTCTTGCTTCAGCCTCCCAAGTAGCTGGGACTACAGGCACTTGCCACAAAAAAATACATTTTTTGCTATAGTTCAATTGTTGTTTTGGCTGGTCCAGGCTGGGCTTGAACCTGCCAACCTTGGTGCATGCGGCTGACGCCATAACCACCGTGCTATAGAAACCAAGCTTCACTCTATTAACATTAAGTCTTTGCCCAAATATTACTTTCTCTGTGAAAACTTCTCTGACCACCTTATTGAAAACTGCAACATCAAGCCAAGAAACACTGTCATCCTTCCTTGCTTTATCTTTTTAAATAACACAAAATTTTCTTTTCTTTTCTTTTTTTTTTTTTTTGAGACAGAGCCTCAAGCTGTCCTCCTGGGTAGAATGCCATGGCATCACAGCTAACAGCAACCTCCAACTCCTGGGCTCAAGCAAGTCTCCTGCCTCTGCCTCCCAAGTAGCTGGGACCACAGGCGCTCACCACAACTCCCAGCTATTTTTTTGGTTGTAGCCATCATTGTTGTTTGGTGGGCCTGGGCTGGATTCTAACCCACCACTTTAGATGTGTGTGGCTGGCGCCTTAGCCACTTGAGCCACAGGTGCCGAGCCCACAAAACTTTCCAATGTACTATCCTATGTACTTTCTGTCTACCCTGCCCCTGCCGAGAGAATAGAAGCTCCATAAAGACAAGGATTTTTTTCAGTTTTACTTACTGCTGAATTCTCAGCACCCAGAATTGTGCCTAACACACAGTAGACTTTCAGTATGTGTATAATTATTTAAAAAATAAATAAATAAGAGAAGGAAAACATAATTTATTTTCACTTTGTTTATAATCCCTTCAGGCTTCTTAAGTAACTGTACAGCACAGGAAGGGCCAAGACCTCACCTAAATAAAGTGAGGTCTTCTAGTGACTCCTGCAGAAGTTAACCAAGATATAAAGTATTCTCACAACAGCAATTGCTCAACAAGCTAAAAGTAGCACTCAGTTGGATGTGGTGGCTGATGCCTGTAATCACTTGGGAGGCTGAGGCGGGTGGACTGCCTGAGATCACGAGTTTGAGATCAACCTGAGCAAGAGCAAGACCCTTGTCTCCAGAAAACAGCCAGGCACTGTGGTGGGTACTTGTAGTCCCAGCTACCTGGGAGAGACTGAGGCAAGAGAACTGCTTCAGCCCAAGAGTTTGAGGTTGCTGTGAGCCAAGATGCCACAGCACTCTACCAAGGGTGACCAAGTAGGACTGTCTCAAAAAATAATAATAATAATAAATAAAAGTTAAGCACTTAGCCTTCTTTTTGGTCATCACAGAGAAGAGGGCAAGTTAATAATAAGAAAATGAGGATCATAGATAAAAGCTTAAGTACCCTCAAAATAAAGCTGTTAACTTAGGGGCAGAAGGGTTAGATGATTTTTTTTTTTTTTTTTTGCAGTTTTTGGCCGGGGCCAGGTTTGAACCTGCCACCTCCAATATATGGGGCTGGTGCCCTACTCCTTAAGCCACAGGCACTGCCCAAGGGTTAGATAATTTTTAACTTGAGGCCCATGAGGTGGGTCACACCTATAATCCTAGCACTCTGGGAGGCAGAGGAGGTAGATGGATTGCTTGAGCTCAGGAACTGGAGACCAGCCTGGGCAAGAGGAAGACCCTCGTCTCTACTAATAATAGAAAACTTGAAGCTTGGCAGCCCATAGCTCAGCAGTTAGGGCGTGAGCCACATGCACGGAGGCTGGTGGGTTCAAACCCAGCCCAAGCCTGCTAAACAAACAAACCAGCAAAAAATAGCCAGGTAGTGTGGCAGGTGCCTGTAGTCCTAGCGACTTGGGAGACTAAGGTAAGAGAATTTCTTAGCTCAGCGCCTATGACTCAAGTGGCTAAGGCGCCAGCCACATACACCTAAGGTGGAGGGTTCGAATCCAGCCCAGGCTGCCAAACAACAATTGACGGCTGCAACCAAAAAATAGCCAGGGGCCTGTAGTCCCAGCTACTTGGGAGGCTCAGGCAGGAGACTCGCTTGAGCCCAGGAGTTGGAAGTTGCTGTGAGCTTTGATGCCAGGGCATTCTACCCAGGGGGACAGCTTGAGGCTCTGTCTCAAAAAAACAAAAAAAAAAAAACAAAAAAAAAAAGAGAGAATTTCTTAAGCCCAAGAATTTGAGGTTGTCGTAAGCTGTGAGACCATGGCACTATACCCAGGGCGAATTGGTTTCAAAAAAAAAAAGAGGATCACCTGAGCCCAAGAGTTTGAGGTTACTATGGGCTATGATGTTGTGGCATTCACACTCTACCTAGGGCACCAGAAACTTTGTCTCTCCCCGCTCCCCCCTGCCCAAGATAGTAATTTTTTAATTGAGTTAATACTAAAATTTTGTGTCTACATTGCCTTGTTCCAAAAAGGGTTAAGGCAGTTGACACAATATGTAATGTGCTTTCCTTTTTTGTTTTTAAGACAGAGTCTCATTCTGTCACCTTGGGTAGAGTACTATGGCGTCATAGCTCACAGCAACCTCAAACTCTTGGGCTGAAGCGATCCTCTTGCTTCCTGAGTAGCTGGGACTATAGGCATGAGTACCAACGCTTGGTTAATTTTTCTTTTTTTAGTAGAGACAGGGTCTTGTACTTGGTCAGTCTGGTCTTGAATTCCTAAGCTAGGCAATCCACCCACCTCAGCCTTTCAGAGTGCCGGGATTTTACAGACATGAGCCACCATGTCCAGCCAGGAACACATTTCTGTTTATAACCTCCACCCACAAATTTATAGCTTCTCCATCTTAACTAAGCACTTACCATATACTATGGCCACAATTTTTGCATTCGGGGTGCAAAAGCAAAACTAATACAAATTTATTTTTTCCTTCCTCACAATTTCACAGATAGAAGATTAAGATTCATTTTTACTGCCAATCTTAGCAACCTTAGCATACAATTTTCTTTTCTTACCTTAGTAAATTAAGTACTTTCACTTTTTCACTTAAAGCTACTTTAGGCTCGGCGCCTGTGGCTCAAGTGGCTAAGGCGCCAGCCATATACACCTAAGGTGGCGGGTTCGAATCCAGCCCGGGCCCTCCAAACAACAATGATGGCTGCAACCAAAAAATAGCCAGGTGTTGTGGCGGGTGCCTGTGGTCCCAGCTACTTGGGAGGCAGAGGCAGGAGACTTGCTTGAGCCCAGGAGTTGGAGGTTGCTATGAGCTGTGATGTGACAGCACTCTACCCAAGGGAATAACTTGAGACTCTGTCTCAAAAAAAAAAAAGCTACTGTATGGATTCTCTTCGTATATGAAAAGCCAACATCATTTACTCTTAGGATATGGGGCTATTATTAAGTAAAATAAGAGTTACTTAGCTCGAGCCGTAGCTCAGTGAGTAAGAACACAGGCCACATACACTGATGGTGGTGGGTTTGAGCCTGGCCCCAGCCTGCTCAACAATGACAACTGCAACCAAAAATAGCCAGGCATTGTGGCAGGCGCCTGCAGTCCCAGCTACTTGGAAGGTTGAGGCAAGAGAATTGCTTAATCTTAGGAGTTGGAGGTTGGTGTGAGCTGTGATGCCACACAACTCCACTGAGTGTACACACTGAAACTCTATCACAAAAAAAAAAAAAAAAAAGTTACTTGAAAGGAAGTACTGCTATATAGCAACAGTCAATCTGATAACAGAGCCCGCCACTAAGAGACTGACTGATAAGCTGGGTCAAAAGCGTGGAAACCTTGGACAAAGACTCAGGTGGGGTACCACAAGACGTCATTATACTACTAAGGAATGGCATACAATTTAAAACACACTAAGTGGTGATTTCTAGATTTTTACATTTATTACATTCAGACTGCACTTAACTGAGGAAAGAAAAACCACTATAAATATCAGGATAAAATTTAGTCATGGGTCAGAAAAATACCAATGAAGAAATGGAGTAATATTATCTTGACAAAAATAACAAGAGACATTAGAACGAGAAGTTTGACTCTCCCTAAATTTGCTGATGTTCAAAGCATTAAAAACAGTCAATTGATTTAATCGCTGAATACGATTTATCCTATGGAATTATATACACATACTAACAAATATGATATATATCATACACATACATATTTCTGCACAAGGCTCTAGCAAAAAATCATAAATACTATAATTAATAAACAACTTCGAAAGACTATACAAAATAAAAAATAAAAAAATAAACAACTTCGGGTGGCACCCATGGCTCAAAGGAGTAGGGCACCAGCCCCATATGCCGGAGGTGGTGGGTTCAAACCCAGCCCTGGCCAAAAAAACTGGAAAACAAAACAAATCAAAACACAACTTTAAGGCTCAGCGCCTGTAGCTCAAGCGGCTAAGGCACCAGCCACATATATCAGAGCTGGTGGGATCCAATCTAGCCTGGTCCTGCCAAACAACAATGACAACTACAACCAAAAAATAGCCATGCATTGTGGCAGGTGCCTGTAGTCCCAGCTAGTTGGGAGGCTGAGGCAAGAGAATCACTTAAGCCCAAGAGTTTGACTGTGCTGTGAGCTGTGAGCTGTGATGTCACAGCACTCTACCCAGGGTGACAGCTTGAGGCTCTGTCCCCCCCTCCACCCCCCAAAAAAACTTCAAATATTTTCTTTCTTTCAAACCAAGTTGTTTTTTTTTTTTTTTGCAGTTTCTGGCCAGGGCTGGGTTTGAACCCGCCACCTCTGGCATATAGGGCCAGGGTCCTACTCCTTTGAGCCACAGGCACAGCCCCAAATATTTTCAAACCTAATCTCATTTTATATACTAAATTTAGAACCTAAATCCCAATTAAAATGAATACAGTATCTGGGGCGGATCCTGTGGCTCAAAGGAATAGGGCACTGACCCCAGATGCCGGAGGTGGCGGGTTCAAACCCAGCCCCGGCCAAAAACTGCCAAAAAAAAAAAAATACAATATCACGCCTCTAATACTAGCACTCAGGGAGGCATTATTTGAGCTCACAAGTTCAAGACCAGACTGAGCAAGAATGAGACCCGTCTCTAAAAATAACCAAGTGTTGTGGTGGGCTACCGTAGCCCCAGTTACTTGAAAGGCTGAGGCAAGAGGATCACTTAAGTCCAAGAGTTTGAGGTTGCTGTGAGCTATGATGCCACAGCACCCAACCCAGGGCGACAGTTCAGATTCTGTCTCAAAATAAATAAAATAGAATGAAATAAAATAAAATGACGAAAATAGACAGTGATCTGGGCACGATGGCTACTGTAATCCCAACTACTCAGGAGCAGTGCTTGAGGCCAGGAATCTGTGACCAATATGGGGAACACAGTAAGACCCTCATATCTACAAAAACTAAAAACAACTCAGCCAGGTGTAGAGTACAGACCTATAGTCCCAGCTAGTCTAGAGCATAAGGTAGAAGGATCACTTGAGTTTGAGGTGACTGAACTATGTGACAGGGTGAAACCCTATCTTTTTTTTAAAAATTAAAAAATATATAAAAGAGCCAGGTCTAAAGTAAAAATTTCAAAGTAGTCTGTTAACATTCATAACGTATTTATCGACTAGCTCCCTAAAAGAATTTACTACTGGGAGTATCAATTAAACACTACTATATACGATCTAGAAATCTACTAAATTCAAATTTCTTCAAATACTAAACAGAAAATTGTTCAGTGTTATTGATTATCTAAACCAATCAAAAGAAAATTAGAACCCAAATATCCACTAATAGGTGAGCTGGTTTATTAAATTCACAAAATCAATGTAACCATTATCAAATAAAAATGCAGACACAAGAAAAATGGTTTAAATACTAAAAGTGAAGAAAACAGGGGCAGCACCTGTGGCTCAAAAAGGTAGGGCGCCTGCCCCATATGCCAGAGGTGGCGGGTTCAAACCCAGCCCTGGCCAAAAAAAAAAAAAAAAAATACAGTACTAAAAGCTGTATCAACCTTGACTCCCAGTTCCCCTTACTTTCTCTCTCTCTCTCTTTTTTTAGATAGTGTCTCACTATGTCACCCTGGGTAGAGTGCCATGATGTCACAGCAACCTCAAACTCTTGGGCTTAAGAGATTCTCTTGCCTCAGCCTCCCAAATAGCTGGGACTACAATCCCTGCCATAATGCCTGGCTATTTTTTTTGTTGTGGTTGTTATTGTTGTTTGGCAGGCCAGGGCTGGGTTCAAACTCAGCTCCCCTGGTGTATGTGGCTAGCGCCCTAGCCACTGAGCTACACGTGCCAAGCTGGTTCCTCTTATTTTCTACATCTAAGTCCTGTCAATCCTACCTCTTTGCTACAGTATTTCACTGCATTTATAATACTGTTGTTTGGATCATGTACCATCCAGAAATTAAAAAGTACTTCCACCAGGCATGGTGGCTCACACAATTAACCCCAGGGACTTTGAAAGGCTGAGGCGAGAGCATCACTTGAGCCCTGGAGTCCGAGGCTGCAGTGAGCTATGATGATGCCACTGTACTCCAGTCAGACAACAAAGTGAGATCCTGTCACTAGGGAAAACAAAGAGTACTTCCAATTAATTGACTGAAACTATGAATTACAAGATATCTGGCTCCGCACCTGTGCCTCAGTGGTTAGAGCACCAGTCACAATATACCAGAGCTGGTGTGTTCGAACCAGTCCAGGCCTGCTAAATAACAACAACTACAACAACAAAAAAATTGCCAGGCGTTGTGGCGGGTGCCTGTAGTCCCAGCTACTTGGAAGGCTGAGGCAAGAGAATTGCTTAACACCAAGAGTTGGAGGTTGCTGTGACCTGTGACACCGCAGCACTCTACCAAGGGTGATATAGGGAGACTGTCTCCAAAAAAAAAAAAAGTATCTGTTGCTTTCAAACTTGTTAAAATGGGAACAAGGAGAGATTTTAGAATTGACAGAATACAGAATGTCTAATTTATTTTCTCCTGCCGACTCTAAGTATCTCACTGAAGTAAGAGAAACCTCCAAATAATTAATTTCTGTCTCTGGTTTCACTACCCTTAAATACATTCTTCAGAATACTGGGAATTTACCCCACAGATATGCTTGCTCCTATTTACAAAGACCACCTTTGTATAAAGATACTCTTTGCAGCACTGTTTTCAACAAAAATCTGAAAATATCCTATAAGTCCGTTAATAGGGGCTTGGTTAAACATATCAGGTTACTACCATACAATGGAATAGTACATACATGGAAAACAAAAACAAGGCGGTGTCTATGGCTCAGTGAGTAGGGCGCCAGCCTCATATACCAAGGGTGGTGGGTTCAAACCTGGCCCTGGCCAAACTGCAACAAAAAATAGCCAGGCGTTGTGGTGAGTGCCTGTAGTCCCAGCTACTCGGGAGGCTGAGGCAAGAGAAATCACCTAAGCCCAAAAGCTGGAGGTTGCTGTGAACTATAATGACACCACACTCTACTGAAGGCGACGAAGTAAGACTGTCTCTAAATTAAAAAAAAGAAAGGAAAAGAAAACACAAAACCAAGGATGTTCTATAGTTCATATGTAAAGATCTCCAATATAGTGTGGGGGGGGGGACAAGGTACAGTGGTTCTCACATGCTTCAGTATGTATAAAAGAACAGGGGCAGCGCCTATGGCTCAAAGGAGTAGGGCACCGGCCCCATATGCTGGACGTGGGGGGTTCAAACCCAGCCCTGGCCAAAAACTGCAAAAAAGAAAAAAAGAACAAATACATATTTTACATTCATAGCATTATCAGTGGGAGAACTTATGAAACTGCTGGCTGAGTGCTATGGCTCACACTTATCATCCTTGACTGTCTCTACCAAAAAAAAAAAAAAAAAAAGAATCTAGCCAGGCATGGTGGTACACACCTATAGTCCCAGCTATTCAGGAGGCTGAGGCAGGAAGATCACCTGAGCCCAAGGAGTTTAAGGTGACAATGAGCTTAGGATGATGCCATTGCACTCTAGCCAGGGTGACACAGCAAGACCCTGTCTTAAAAATAAAAAAAGGGGTCTCGGCACCTGTGGCTCAAGTGACTAAGGCGCCAGCCACATACACCTAAGGTGGTGGGTTCGAATCCAGCCCAGGCTTGCCAAACAACAACAGCTGCAGCCCAAAAAATTGCCGGGCGTTGTGGAGGGCACCTGTACTCCCAGCTATATGGGAGGCGGAGGCAGGAGAATCACTTGAACTCAGGAGTTGGAGGCTGCTGTGAGCTATCATGCCACTGCGCTCTACCCAGGATGACAGCTTGAGGCTCTGTCTCAAAAAAAAAAGGGAAGAAAGAGATTCTATCTCAAAATGAATAGATAGATAATAAAACTGACAATGAAATAATATCTGTAATACACCAAAATAGCTAAATAAAAATATAGGAGTTATAATAGAAAATGGAGAAAGGGGCTCGGTGCCTATGGCTCAAGTGGCTAAGGCACCAGCCACATACACCTAAGGTGACAGGTTCAAATCCAGCCCAGGCCCGCCAAACGACAATGATAGCTGCAACCAAAAAAAAGCCAGGCATTGTGGCAGGTACCTGTGGTCGCAGCTACTTGGGAGGCAGAGGCAGGAGACTCGCTTGTTGGAGGTTGCTGTGAGCTGTGATACCAGAGCACTCTACCCAGGGGGACAGCTTGAGGCTCTGTCTCAAAAAAAAAAAAAAAAAAAAAATGGAAAAAGGGTATAAACAAGCTATTTACAAAAATAAAATAAAGGAAAGGAGAAGGGGAAGAAACTATTAATATTGATGTCTCTAGGCAAGAAACTAAGGGATCAAGATCCAGAGACAGTCATGATAGAGGAGCTCATTTTCTATTATACATCTTTTGATACCTGCCTTGGGCATAAATTTATGTACTCAAAATAATACATTAAATGGTCAGGTGTGGTGACTCATGCCTACAATCCTAGCAGTCTGGGAGGTGGAGGAGAGAGGAGAGAGGATCACTTGAGACCAGCCTGAGCAAGAGCAAGGCCAAATTAGCAAAGTGTGGTGGAAGGTGCCTCTAGTCCCAGCCACTTCAGAGCCTGAGGCAAGAGGATGGCTTGAATCCAGGAGTTTGAGGTTGCTGTGAGCTATGACGTATAGCACTCTAGCCTGGGCAGAGTGAGACTCTGTCTCAAAAAAAGAAAAAAGAAGGCTCGGCGCCTGTGGCTCAAGTGGCTGAGGAGCCAGCCACATACACCTAAGGTGGCAGGTTCGAATCCAGCCTGAGCCCAACAAACAACAATGATGGCTACAACCAAAAAATAGCCAGGCGTTGTGGCGGGCGCCTGTAGTCCCAGCTACTTGGGAGGCTGAGGCAGGAGACTCGCTTGAGCCCAGGAGTTAGAGGTTGCTGTGAGCTGTGATGCCATGGCATTCTACCCAGGAGGACAGCCTGAGGCTCTGTCTCAAAAAAAAAAAGAAAGAAAGAAAGAAAGAAAAGAAACTGTAATCCCAGCACTCTGGGAGGTGGAGGCAGGTGGACTGCCTGAGTTCACAGGTTCGAGACCAGCCTTAGCCTGAGAGAGACCCTGCCTCTAAAAATTGCCAGGCTTTGGTGGCAGGCGCCTGTAGTCCCAGCTACTTGGAAGTCTGAGGCAAGAGAATTGCCTGAACCTAAGAGTTTGAGGTTTCTGTGAACTATGATGCCACAGCACTCTACCCAGGGCAACAAAGTGAGACTCTGTCTTAAAAAAAAAAGAAGAAAGAAGGAAAAATATTTTAAATTAAATAAAATACCCCAATGCTGCTACATTTACACCTTTCCTCAATAATGTTAAAACACTGTACACAGATATTGTACTTTTCACTTTAAGTTGAAAATATCGGCTCGGCGCCTGTGGCTCAATGGCTTGGCATCTGTGGCTCAATAGGCTAAGGCGCCAGCCATGTATACCTAAGGTGGCGGGTTCGAATCCCCAGCCCAGGCCCGCCAAACAACAACGATGGCTGCAACCAAAAAATGGCCGGGCGTTGTGGCGGGTGCCTGTGGTCCCAGCTACTTGGGAGGCGGAGGCAGGAGACTGGCTTGAGCCCAGGAGTTGGAGGTTGCTATGAGCTGTGATGCCATGGCACTCTACCCAGGGGGACAGCTTGAGGCTCCTTCTCAAAAAAAAAAAAAAAGAAACTGACGCCCAGAGATGTCCAAGTTGTGGAGTCAATGGTTACAAGTGTCCATCACTGTACCACGAAGTCCTGGTGACCGCGACGCGGCCTTTCTCTCTTTCTTTCCTCTTTGTGGTCTTCCCCATTCATCACAGTGTCTTGTCTCCATCTCAGTCCGAGGGTGTCTGCGCACGTATCCATGGGTGTGCTCCCAAAACCTTGGGGCGGGGGCTCCCTCGCTGTCCTCACATTTCATTAGGATTTAGGAAGTCCATAAAGTAGCAGTTCCAGAAGCGGGTGAGAAAGGGTTTGTTTGCCTGTCCTGTCTCTGCAGCGTGAACTTGGGCAAGTCACTAGCCTCTGAGGCTCACGGCCTCCGTCTGTCAGTGCAGGTGCCACGCCCACAGCCTCCTTCCAGATCTATAACCCCTTAACGTGGCGCTCAGCTCGCAGAAGTGTCACCTATTACCATTATTTTTTATTCCCAAAGAGGGGAGAAAGAAGACTCAAAGGAAAACATGTGATAATAAGTTGAAAGTGAAAGTTTATTATACCATTTAAACCAAGAATTCCAGGATTAGGAATCTGTGAATATTACTCCAATAAGGTGAATATTCAACAATACCACCAGGAGGCCCACGCTGGTGGTTAAACAAAACTCAGGAATGTTTCCCCACTCGTTTGGGTTTCTGGAACATTCCACCCACGCTCCCTTGGCCGCTCTCAGAACTCAGCTGTGGTCCAGCAACTACAGGGTTAACGCGGTTTCCTCCTCCCCACCCCCCACCGAGGGCGCAGGGAGGGGGCGGGGGGGGGCAGCCTGAGGGCTTCTGATTGGTCAGAACCCGGCCCCACCAAAATCCTCGGAAACTGCCCCGCCCCCAGCCCCTTCCAAGCACCTGGCGCTGCGTTTATTTATTTGCGTGGTTTTGTTGATTCTGTTAATGGCACAAATCTAGGAGCAACCTAAATGATTCCTAACAGGAGACTAGTTAAATAAATTATGACGTGTCCCTCCTACTGAATATCATGCAACCTTATAAAAAAAGAATGAGTCAGCACTAACACAGAGACGTTAAAGACAGCCGCGACATTTCCGTTCTGCAACAAAGGCAAGTCACGAAAGCGAATTTATTGCATAATAAATCCATTTGTGCGAAATAAATTGAACAGACATTTATGGGTGAATATGTCTATATAAAATACGGCTTGTAGAGAGACTAAACATTAACAAAGACTATACACGTGTGTGTCTATATACAAAAATATAAATCGTTTGTGTGTGGAACATTCCTGTCCACATTAGAAGCAGTGGGATGTTGTTATTTCTGGGATACAGAGCTGGACCACAGGTGATGGCTGTTCAGAACAGCTCCTGAGTCTCACTTTATACTTCTGTCCCGGTGAAATGGTTTGGCCGCGAGGAGTTTCTGTAATAGGTCCTATTACAGAGCTGCTGTAGATTTGTGATGGATTCCGAAGAGACTGCGGGACATTCTGGTCGTTGGAAGGGAACAGCTTGCAGGAGTGGCCACACAGGAACCCAGGCGGCGGCACTCCGGAGCCTGGGACCCTGAGCGCCCGTACCGAGTGTGGGAAGGACGGGGTTAATGCCCCGTCCCGGGCTGCCCGCTGCCTCCACCGCAATCCTGTAATTAGGCTAATAAAGCAAGTTCCGCGAGTAGGATGGCAACGTAATTGGCTGCACCACCTGAGCTCTCCAAGGTAGAGCCGGGAAGACAGAGGCTTCTGGAGGGGAGGAGGAGGCGGAGGGAGACAGGCGCTAATTGTGGGGGCTTACCTAACACTATTCTCTTTCCAGGCTTCAGAGACGCCTTGGAGCAAAGTGCAGTCAAGGATCGCAACCGTGGGCAGAACGTTAGCGGAGAAAAGGAGAGAAAAGCCAGTGGGAGCTTGCCATTCCCTGAATTTTTTCAAAGGTGGGTTTCCCTGTTCATTGGGTACATAGCGGATTTCTGTTCAATGAATAAATGTTTCGGGGTTCTTTCAGGGCAAGACGCTCTCTGACAAGCTCTGGGGATGGAAGAGTGGGCCTTCCTGGAGCCGCAGGCTGGTGGAAATGAGTGTTGACAGGTGAACTGGTTCCTCACCAGTTTGCAATAATACCTGACATTTACTGAGCGCTTACCAGGTGGTGCCAGGCACTGAACTAAAGTTTTTCCTACATTAATTCATTCAATTCACCCCTCCCAATGAGACCTATGCTACCATATTTCACTAGGTTTAGGATGCTTTTTGTCTTTTAACTAAGGTTGCCAAAACTAATGAGTAAGATACAGACCTCCAATTAAATTTGAAGTTGAGGCTCGGCACCTGTGGCTCAAGTGGCTAAGGAACCAGCCACATACATCTAAGGTGGCAGGTTCGAATCCTGCCCGGGCCCGCCCAACAACAATGAGGGCTGCAACCAAAAAATAGCCTGGCGTTGTGGTGGGTGCCTGTGGTCCCAGCTACTTGGGAAGCTGAGGCAGGAGACTCACTTAAGCCCAGGAGTTGGAGGTTGCTGTGAGCTGTGATGCTACAGCACCCTACTCAGGGGGACAGCCTGAGGCGCTGTCTCAAAAAAAAAAAATTGAAGTTGAGATAATCAATAAATAACTTTTTAGTATAGATAAGTCCCAAATAAGATAGACTTATTCTAACACATTATTCATTTTTCATCTAAAATTCAAATTTAACTGAATATCCTGTTTTTCATCTGACATTTCAACTGATATTTCTAAAGTCCATGTGGGGTTTTTTTTGTTTTTTTTTTTTTGCCAGGGCTGGATTTGAACCCGCCACCTCCAGCATATGGGGCCAGCATCCTACCCTTTTGAGCCACAGGCGCTGCCCTCTGTGTGGGTTTTTTAATCAGTGGGTTATTTATACTTCCTTTGTCTCTCTCTTAGTGGTTCATTTTAACAATATTGCATTTTCAGTAGGCTCTTGGATTGGTGAAAACACAGTATTATTATTCCCATTTGTCAGGGGAGTAGACTGAGGTTAGTAAACTCCCCTAGGTCACAAAGCCAATGACACAGCCAGGATTGGGACCCGGAGAGGCCACACCTTAGGGCTGCGTTCCTCATCGCTCTGCTCGCAATTATAGGAGCCCCATTTCCAATGTCAATCATTACAACACTGGATCAGTAGGAGCCACGTTGCTGCATTTCTTTTCCCTCTTTTTTCCCCTCAAAACTCTGTAAAGCATTTTCACATCTATCTGTCGTCTCTTGCCCGTGGAGAGTTGAGACTTAAGTTCAAATCAGAGAGTACAGAGTGTTGACTTCAGGAACTTCTTTGCTGTCGGAAAATGGGCTCTATGAGGAGTGTCCCTGACCTTCAAGTGCACTCAGATGGCACCGGAATCTGCAAGTCATTTCAGTGTATGCTGCACCACCGCGGAGGCCACACTGCCAAGAAAACAGACTTTAACCTCTGGATTCTGCCAGCCTTCATGCATCTAGCAAATATTTACTGAAGGGTCCCATGTGCCTGGCACAGTCTACAATTAGAAATATAGTAGGAATTAGGAATATAGAAGGAATTAGGGAAATAAAATCTTTGTTTTCATAGTGTTTAACCTTATAGTAGTGAAAGCAGAAAATGAATAACCAAATTATATAGCGTGTTAGAAGGGGATAAAACCAGTGGAGAAAAAATCAAGCAAACAAGTGAGGGAAATGGGAAGTGATGGGGAGCTGCAGCTTTCAAAGGATGAGGGGTCCAGTGGAGTCTTCAGTGAAAAGGGGAATTTGAGCAAAGACTTGAAGGAGGTAAGAGGGAGTCATGCAAAGATCGTAGGGGAGAGCATCTCCTGCAGGGAGTCAGTGTAAAAGCCCGAGACCAGAGCGCATTGGGGAGACCTGAGGAAGCCAGTGAGGTAGCAGTAGGATTTGTGAGAGGGAGAGAATGTGGTCAGAGGGGTGTTGGGGAGGGCAGGTTGACCAAACTTGCTGACTGTATGATCTTGGACAGGTGAACTGATTTCTCTAAGCTTTATAGATGTTTAACACCTGCCTTGTGGAATAACTGTATGACTTAAGGAAGGATTATAATGCCAGGTAACAGGCAGACCAACGCCTTGTCGCTGGGTTTATTAATGTACATATATGAAACATCTTCGAACCTTGGCATATTCCTGGCTCTATTCATGGACCCAAAGGAAAGTGTGTGTGTGTGTGTGTGTGTGTGTGTGCACTACCATACACATATGTATCTCAAGATGGCTCATGTAGATTGGAAAAGATTTTAATATCCTGATTGATTCACTGGTTCATTAATCACTCAACACCATTTCTTAAGTGACTCCCTGAGTCTGGTTCTGTGCTGGGCGCTGGGAATTTGAGGAAGAAGAGCCTCAGACTCAGACGGTTTTTCCCAGAGTTTGGGCTGTGACTGGTGGCTCAGTTAGTGGATCGATTCCACGCATGTGTGTTATTTATCTGCTCTGCATAAAGTCTGTTTTAAATCTGGAACAATCGCAGCATTGAAGGATAGAAACATGTCATAGTTTCTGGATTTTTCCAGTTCTCTTGGGAAATCAGGATCTCTGGCTACCCTGGGCCCACAGTCCCCTTAGCAATGACAGGTCTGAGCCTCACCCGACCCTCAGACCCCCATAGGCTCCTCCACTCACCTGGGGGCCACCATTCCCTGTCACTTACACCCAGCCCTCTTAACCTACGTTTTAATCCTTCTGTGGACATTGACTATCTTGGGCATTTGAGTCTTGACCTCCTGGAAAAGTGTCATAATGGAGATACACAAAAGAGACAACGATGACCCTGGTGGAGACCCCTGGATGCTTCACGGAGGGGGGACACCAGAGCTGAGACTTGGATACACAGCGCAGGCAAGTCAAGGTACTCCACGCGGAGGGAATGAGCCTCTTACTCAAAGACAGAGGGGCAGACAGGTCCTAACCACTAGTGGTCTCTTTGCCACTCCTCAAGGATGCCACAGACAGACAAAGTCACTTTCCAAGGCCATGCCTTCCATGAGCTCAGGATCAAGTGGCTGTCAGTTTGCAAATAAAAACGTAAGTGGCAAAACTGCATGTATTAGAATCGCACCATGAAACCAACTCAAACTACATCATGTGAGTTCTGTAAAAGAGAGGGACGGAGGGAAAGGGATGAGGAAGGAGAGCAGCTTGGGGTTAGGACAGTGTTCCCAGGGGCGGGGATCTGAGACATAAGTGGAGATCGCAGGCCTGAATCTTGGGTTTCCTCAGTTCTTTTCTTCTTCTCCTGGTGAGAGCATCTCACTCCACTGAACTGATTCTAGGTATAGAAATTTGGGATGAATGTGACCCCAAAACACAACCCACCTTCTCTTCATCTGAAGCTGAACAGGAGAAATACTGAACTGAAACAAAAATAGGGGTAAACTGTTAGCTGCTGCGATCTTGCCTGTGTGAAGCAGGAAGGAATGTGTATAAATGAATTTGTACCCCAGGGCGAGTTAATAGGTGTTTGAAGAACCCTAACCAGGGGTCCACCTTCCAGCAGGAGCCGTTGAAGCACTTGGGCTGTCATGTTTCCTTTGTTGTAGAGACAGAGTCTCTCTCCATCACCCCGGGTAGAGTGCTGTGACATCATTCTAGCTTACTGCAACCTCAAGTCCTGAGCTCCAGCCATCCTTCTGCCTCAGCCTCCCGAGTAGTTGGTGCCCGCTACAAATGCTAATTTTCCATTTTTAGTAGAGACAGAGTTTTGATCTTGCTCAGGGTGGTCTTGAATTCCTGAGCTCAACTGAGCCTCTGGAGTAGCTGGGCCCATAGGTGCTCACCACCATATCTGGCTAAATTTTCTATTTTTAGTAGAGATGTGGTCTTACTCTTGCTCAGACAAGTTTCAAACTCCTGAGCTCAAGCAATCCACCTGCCTCAGCCTCCCAGAGTAGTAGGCTTACAGGTGTGAGCCACCCCGTCTGGCCCTGATGCTGTTACAGAACTCTTCACCAGAGGGTTTGCTAGAAAGAATGCTAGAAATGATTATCACTGGAGAAATCAGTAATGTTCAAGATAGAGTCATATATAGACACTACCTTCCTTGAATGGCATATGAACCCGCAGTCCCCACTGGTTAAGACCTCCAGAGCCATGCCAGAAGTATATACCTCTTTTGTTTTTCTTTTTTTTTGAGACAGAGCCTCAAGCTATCCCCCTGGGTGGAGTGCCATGGCATCACAGCTCATAGCAACCTCCAACTCCTGGGCTCAAGCGAGTCTCCTGCCTCCACCTCCCAAGTAGCTGGGACCACAGGCATCCGCCACAACGCCCAGCC
>CAUYQV010141083.1:0-30447 GCA_963574575.1 Galagoides demidoff
CCTGTGGTCCCAGCTACTTGGGAGGCAGAGGCAGGAGACTCGCTGGAGCCCAGGAGTTGGAGGTTGCTATGAGCTGTGATGCCATGGCACTCTACTCAGGGGGAGAGCTTGAGGCTCCGTCTCAAAAAAAAAAAAACAAAAAAAAAAAACCTAAATCTTTGCTCTTCTATTTATATTATTTTATTTTATGTGTTCTTATTTTAAATTGCCTCCAGTGTCAGGGTCCTGCCCCAGGGGCAGGGTCCACTAGGACCTGTGGAACTGGTGGTGACCAACTAAAGAAATATAAAGTTAGAAATGACAATAAAGAAAGAGACAAGAAACACAGAATAGAATTTTCAAAGGTGGGAACTAAGGGGAGCACCGCCCATTTGCGGGGGTCCAGCAATGACCCTGAGCATCTGTTCCATTCAGCTTTTACTGAAATCTATTTGCCTGAGGCTAAGCTGAGGGAGGGAACAAAGACACCAGCAATTTCTCTGAATGAGCATATCAGCTCCTATTGTTTCTATTATTATTAACTTTGAGGGTCTGAGAAGTCTCAAGAAATCCAAAACTTGAGTCTTGTGTGGGGGGCAGAAGCCTCCTGTCTGAAGTCAAACACACAGATTTCCAGGAAGGAGCTAAACTCTGCTAATTCTCTGTGGAGTAAAATACCACTGGTGTCAATCTCCTCTGAGGAATCGGTGGGAGAGAGGAATTTTCCTCTCATCACCACCACAGAGGATCTTCCTCTGCGTAGGGGATACAAGCCCTCCTGCCCATATCTCAGGGCTCGAGCTGTTCTCTTGATCTCTCCCCAGCCAAATGTAAATCTGCACATGGGTATCTGCTCTGTCATTTACTGGGCAGGAATGACCTATTTGATGTATCTTTCTAGATCTTGCCATAGCCTCTTCACAACCATTGCTTTTTCCTCAACGTGTTCACAGACCCAGCATGGGCAGTTTATAACCTGTATCCCCATAGGCCACAGTTCCAGAAAAGGCAGCAAACTTGTTCAGATAAGAAATTTAGCAGTGCTGGCTTAAAGGTAGACTAGCTGACTTTTCTTTGTTCTGACTCCCTCAGCTTACTTTTTAATTTTCCCTTTTTCTGGGGGTGCCTTCCCCTGCCAAGAACAGAGTCTTTGGTCCCATTCTGCCCACATCCAGGCCTTTGTAAAAGGAGTCAGCTTTTAAACAAAGAGCCCACTTTCCTGCCAGGCTACAACTTGCTTCTAAGGGCTCAGCTAGGAAATGACCAGTTTCAAGTCAAAGATGACTAATGTTCATTTAAACCTAGAATTCCATGTTTTAAATGACCTTTATTATTCTAACCTGCAGAGGTATGTCACCTGAAAAGTCATTTGGAATTCTTTAAGAGTAGGAAAAATAAAAATCTGTGGCCATGTGACTGACTGGAGGCCCAAGGTTGGGGCTGACAAGTTATCTTGTGTCCTTTGCTCTCTGAGCATCAGGTATTGGCCACATGTCCAGGAAGTGACATTGGGTTCATTCTCTCTGCATGCCCTCAGAGGAACTGAGCTCAGTAGAAGTTAGCCTGGGTCAATGTGGCACATCAGAAAGACAGAAGCCTAGAAATGCCCCCTGCCAGTATTGCCAATATGTCCCTAGCAGACATCCCACTAGGGGCTGGGAGGACAGAGAGGTGCAGGTATGTCTAATGAGCAGAGAAGGCCAATAAGGGGTTTCTGCTTTATTCTCCTATCAGGGAAACCCAGACCAAGGAAAAATAAAAACAAGCAGCCATGCAGAGAGGGTGTGCCCCAGTGATGGTACGGGAACACAAGGCCCCTGTTTCATTGCTAAAACAGGGGAGCCAACCACACCCTATGTGAGCAAGAAGGCTGCAGTAGCCACGCCGGGGTCAAGGCACAAAGTTCACTAAGGGAGTCCACATTCCTGGGACACGTACCAATTGGCAGACTATGTGTGGGGAGCATCACCTGTGATACCCATGTCATGCCTGTGGGGGAGCTGCGGGGTCCACGTGGCTGCTGCTACAGTTCACCCTCCCTGAGCCAGCCTCACTGTTGTCCTCAGATAATCTCTGCACCTTCTCTGTTCAAAGCATGGAACTCAAAGTTCCACCCATGTTTCACAATTTAACTCCAAGAACATTAAACCCTATAGACCCTAAAAGCATTGCTCTTCTGTGAATTTCTTCTATCTTGTGCCCTAATGGTAAGACAGTCACTTCCTTCTTCACTCTGGGGGCTGACGTAGGGATGGCAGGAGAGGCAGTGCCCTGCAAACCCTGCCCAGGCTCTCAGTCCTGTGGGCTGGGCTGTGCTGCGGCCACCTCCTCCAGGACCCACCTGGCCTCCACCTGGGCCACCCAGCTCACAGCCCGCTCCCCTCCTTTCACCCCCTCATGCTTCAGCACATCTCTCTTGAGCACGCCTGAGTTTACAGCCACTCCACAGACTTTCAAGACCTATTCCCACATACTTCCTGGGGCTCCATCTCCATCCACCACTTGAGCCTATCCAGTTCCTTTCACTTTCCTCTGTGTTCCCACCTACGCTCCATCTGCTCAACAGATACTCAGTAAGCACCCTGTAAGGGCACTGCATTGGGCTGGGTCTTGGAGAAACAGAGAAAAAGAAATGGTGGCCTGGGCCCCAGTGACCTGACAGGGTAATGGTGGAGAGGAAAAAGTGCCCCACGAATGTCACCCTTTAGTTATACAACCTGGGCGAGCCCAGGCCCGTTCTCACTGATCTCTGGTCAATATGTCTTTTGCAAGCCTGCATCCAAACTCCCTCCTTTGAGGAAAATGAGCAAAGCCCCTCATTTTCCTACCCTTTCTTAGCCTTGTGATTCAATGAGGCTAAACCCATCCCCACCTCTAAGACAGAGTCCCTAGGTCAGAGAACCCCACATCTCTGGCCCATAGATGGACACACAAGCTGATCAGAGGCAAGGCACTGCACAGAGACTGCGCTGGGCCTATGGGAATGGAGACTGTGGCTCCCTGTTCTGTAAAGGACACTTGAAAAAGCCCTCTCTCTTCCACAGGATGACATAAGAGGGTGTAAGGATTACCGCCAGGTTTCCTGAGTTGCCAGGAGCCTTGGGTATGAGGTCCCTGCCAGGAGGGAAGAGCAAGGACAGAAGATACTGGGCCCTTCTGGACATCTTGTGAGCCCCAGAACAAGCTTCCCCAGAATTAGAAACCACCTCTGGATACGTCAGCCACATGAATGGGCCAGTGAATCACCTTACAGATCAAGTCAGCTGGAGTATTTTACCGTCACTTGCAAAAAGACCTGCTGTAACTGATCTACTCCCTCCTAGAGGCACAGTAGAAAATAAGTAAGAAAAAGCACTCTGAAGTCTACCAAAGCTCTCTGCACCCCAGGCAGCGCTAGGTAATAGGAAGGACTCAGCAGCCGCCCAATAAACTCATTTCCTACTTTAAGGCCTGATCGCTCCTGCTACAGAGAAACTGTCTTTGCATTTGAGACATTTCTTTGAACAAGAAGTTTCTTAACAACCTTGATCCATCCAGAACAGAAAGATACCAGAGACAACGGTAATCACAGAAGTCATAACCCTCCAGAAGTTTCTGTAACAACTGCTGATGAAGCCACAAGAGGCAGAGGCCACAGTAATCACAAAAGTCACAGCCCCTGGCGTCATGCAATTCACACCGCTGGGAAGGTTCCCAAGCCCCACGCTGGAAGAAGGTGCTTATCTGTGTTGCCAGGAACTGAGCTGCAATCTGAAGACATTATTTCTGGAAACTGAAAATAATCCGAGGAAAATGATCAGAGCAAGAGAGAAATAGTTGGTAGAGGATGTCCGTTAGAGAGATAATGAGGCATGTTAGCCTTTGAGGGGGCAAAACTTCACATGCACACTCAGACCAAAGTTCTCTCAAGTCTCTTCTCCTCGTGAGTGACTGTCTGAAGACCCAGGCTCAGTCTCCCCAGATGAAAAGATGGCCAATCACATCATTTCATGTGCTACGGATACAACTCTGAACAAATGGTACCAACATGTCGACAATTCTGAGAACATGGCTGCCCCATGCATTAGATCACACCTAGGGGAGCCAGCAGGGGTTAGTGCCTTCTCTGCTCGTTTCCTGTGTCAGACACAGCACGGCAGTGAGGGACAGGCTCTGACCACCCATCCCTGCATTCTAGGCACTCCAATTGCTGGGGAAACTGCAACTGCTTCAGGCCACACAGGGCAGGAGCCAAAGGCCTGGGCATCTTGGGGGAGCTGAGACTACTCAGCACAGCAAGTGGGCTTCCTGGGGTCACTCTGCTCAAGGAGGGCTCTTCTAAGTGGGTTCAGGCATCCTAACTGGCCTGAACAGAACAGTGGTCTCCAAGTCCTCTTTCTGTCTGGGCTACACAGGACCACCACCAAGCAGAGCCTGGGGGCCTACCCTCTTCCTGGGACTCCTCAGCTCCCTGGAGCCTACCCGACCCCAGTCCACCCCAACACAGCAGTGCACACTGGCCACACACCAGATCACAGCCCACATCTAGTTTAATTGTAGCTGGGTTAACAATGGTGTAACACTTTGCCGTTAGAGCAAATTCCCAGGCCTTGGTAATAGGAAACTCCAGGCTTCTGCTAAGTAATTGGGCTTTATTTTTCTACTGAAACAATGAGTTTCATGATTAGTGTTTCTTTGCTTTGGCTGCTAGGAAGTTAAGACCCAAATCTGTAACAATCTCTAATATGTGCCTGAAACCCTAGGAGCAACATTTGTCTCCAGCTGTGCCTGCTCTGGATTTATCTCATTCATACACCCTAAACTGCTGTGACCTCAATTTCTCCATCTTTTTCTTATCAGGTTGAGAATATCTGTGTGGTGTGGTGTGTGTGTGTGTATGTATGTATGTAGAGAGAGAGAGAAAGATGAACTTTTTAGAAGGAGGCTAGAGAGAGTGGGGAAAAGAAAAAGAGAACAGATCAAAAAAGAGAAAACCACTGAAAACACATTTTTATGACACAATCTTAGTATAAACAAAATGGGAACGTGATGGTTAGGAGGGACCTCCAGTTTTGGAATAATTTCAACAGGCTCTGAGTTCAGAAGTCCCAAGGAGTCAACATGACCTTTCTCATCCCCAAAATAAATTTACCTGTATTAGTCAGAGTCACTTTCGGAGACTGTTTCTAAACATGGGTGATTTCTGATGGAAATTAAACCATACATTTTAGAGATGTCAGAAAAATTCAGAGACTAATTCAGAAATTACTTGGAAGCAAGCAGACAACCAAGAAGTGGAAACCCCATGAATCTGGAAAGGACGCACCCACTAACAGTGTACTAAGTGTCCCATCTTCAGACCAGGGTCTGTAGCATGGAGCAAAATGCCGTGCAGCATAATTTACTGACACCTGAATCCAAGGTCATCCTTGGGTGCATGGGTCATGGAATTTAGACCAGTTCACAAATGGTAGTTCATGGCCCATCCCTGCTTCCCTCATCATTAGATGACTCAAGTACCATCAGTTCAACCTCCTTCCAGAGCTATCTTGAACATCATGGGATGTCCTAGTATACAAGAAACACTGGTAATGGATGGTAAAATTATGTCTTCTCAAAAGGCAAGCACTCTACAGGTTCCAAGTCTCCTAAAGGTCTTGATTAAAGCAATTTCCAGAAGAGGCAGCAAGATGAGGTATTCCATCCACTAAAATCGTCCTATGCCCTGGGAAGAGGTGTCCAAAGCATAGTGCCTAGTTATAAGGAGTTTCTATTCTACTTGGAGAGACTAAATTATCAATCCCCCCATTCTGCTTTTGAGGAAACTGTGGCATAGGGATGCCTAACTTAACCAAAGTCAAATAGGTTGTTAGTGACAGAATCAGGACCAGAACCCAGGACCTGTGAATATTTGGGGTGTGGCAGATGCTGCCAATACTCTATTCACTTCATTCAAACCCCGCCATTTTGTGTGCTCCAATTAACTACCAAATGCCAGCATTTGCATTGCTGGGCTTGAAGGCTCCTCTGGAATGAGGGACGGCTACTCTGTTTACCTGCCTGGTAAATCAGACATGCCAGGGAACTGACATCCCCCACAAGCAACCCTCTGCCTATGATTGATAGGAAATGGTACAGAAATACCCCAGCTATCCACCCACTGGGAAGAATCCTTCTGCAGTTTCTCTTTTGCATCATTTCCCTGCCAGTCTTCTTTGACCTCCTGTATGAATTACTTGTACTTGAATCCTTACCTCAAAGAACACTAAACGCACAGGCAACAAAAGCAAAAAGAGACAAATGGGACTCAAATTTTAAAACTTCAGCACAGCAAAGGAAACAATCAACAGTGAAAAGACAACTTAAGAAATGAGAGACTGTGTTTTGCAAACCATATATCTGATAAACAGCTAATTCCCAAAATATGAAGAATTTCTGCAACTCGACAGCCAAAAATTCAAAAAACAACCAGACTAAGATGTGGGCAAAGGACTTCAAAGGACATTTATCCCCCAAAAATATACCAATGGCCAAATAAGTACATGAAAAGACACTCAACATCACTGATCATCAGAGAAATGCAAATCAAAACTACAGTGAGACATCACTTCACATTTTTGGGGAGAGCTACTACCAAAAAACAGAAAATACAAGTGTTGGTGAAGATGTAGAGAAATTGGAACCCTTTTGCACAATTGGAGGGAATGGTACAGCCTATATTGAAAATATTATGAAAGTTCCCCCCCCAAAAAAAATTAAACTAGAATGACCATATGCTACAGCAATCCCATTTCTGGTCATATAGCAAAAAGAATTAAAAACACGATCTTAAGGAGATATTTGCACACCGTGTTCACTACAGCATTGTTCATAATAGCCAAAAGGTAGAAGCAACCCAGGGTCCATTGATGAATGAATGGATAAAGAAAATGTGGAATATTACTTAACCCTTAAAACAGGAGGAATCCGCCAGGAGTGGGGTAAGTACCTGCAATCCCAGCTAATAGAGAGGCTGAGGCAGGAGGATTGCTTAAGGCCAGGAGTTTGAGGCCAACCTGGGCAACATAGCAAGACCTTGTCTACAAAAACTAAAAAAGAGGAAAGAAATTCTATCATATGCGACAACTTGGACGAACCCTGAATTCCAGGTAGAGTAAGCCCATTTCAAAAAGGACAAATAGTGGACGATTTCACTTACATGAGGTATCTAAAGGAGTTAAATTCTTAGAAACAGAAAATGGAGATTTCTAGGGGCTGAAGGGAGGTGAAAAGGGGGGAGTTTTTCCATGGGTATAGAATTTCAGTTTTCAGGATAAAAAAAGTCCTACAGGTTTACAACAACGTGCATGTAATTTACTATACACTTACAAATAAGATGGTCGATTATATGCAGCTTTTTACCACCAAAAAATAAATTTTGTTAACCTATAGGTGAGAAATATCTCACCTGTTACTATCAATAACCAGCAAGCAATGTGACAAGGTGGACGGAACATGGGCCGTGCAGTCAACAGTGCTAGGTCTGGGTCTGACCCACTGCTGACTAGCTGTCGATGCCGGATTCCTGTCGCTGTGCCCTGCAGAGTTTCAGACACTTGATGTGCTCTAGTCAGCTACTGGCTTACATGGAGTAAGTCAGAGAAAGAGTCACTCTCCACCCAGAAGAGGTAAATTGAATTCAGTCCTGGCTCTTTCCACTGGGATGAAATTACAGAAGAAAAGTGCTTTGTTC
This sequence comes from Galagoides demidoff, assembly GCA_963574575.1. Classification (NCBI taxonomy): domain Eukaryota; kingdom Metazoa; phylum Chordata; class Mammalia; order Primates; family Galagidae; genus Galagoides; species Galagoides demidoff. The sequence continues at coordinate 7,691 of CAUYQV010141083.1, forward strand.
CTGAGACAAATCACAGATCTCTGCTTGGTTTAGTGCCCAGAAGCCCAACCTGGTGACATGATGGGTGGGCTTTCCCTGATACTTCCCTCTTAAGAGTGACTCACAGCACACCTGCTTGTCAGGCTCTGGCCTTCTGGCAATCCAGGAGCCCACCCCGGAAGCTCCAAAGAGCCTTCCAAGTGGCCTTCAGCCCCAGGGAGCCGGAAGCCATTTCCCAGCAGTGCCATTGCAATGACATGGACCCTCTCTCATCCAGCACCTCCACACCAGGGGTGGAGAATCTAAGAGCAAGACACCCATGTCTCCTAAAGCTGGGTCAAGCTGGGAGAGAGGCAAATACATGTCCCCAAATTGAATTAGCATCTTGAGCTGGACAGTCTAATTACTGATCTGGTACTTAAACTCCATACAACATTCTGGTACCAAAGGGTGAATGGAGGTGCTGTGGGCAAGATAGTTTCACCCAGAGAGAGATGCCTTCACTGAGTAACCTTGAAGGGAGGTTGGGGGACAAAATTAAAGCTGCATCTGATTAGTGCCCCCAGCCATGCCTTCCACACCCGGGTTATAAATATCAGTGGGCAAAATTCCCCTTGCAGAGACTGAGAGCAGTCCTTTCCTTCTTTGGGCCTCAGTTTCCCCACCTATTTCTGTAGGTTAAATGTTCTGGGGACGTGAAGAGCATCATGGAAGTAAATAGACTTAACTACACAACAACCATTTGAGTCATTTTATTTTCCTCTGAGGTGTGTTATCAGAAAATCTAAAGAGCATTCTTTGAGTAACAAAGTATTTGAATATATGCCCTGTAGATTACCAGGAAGGAATGTTTGAATCTAAATTGGAATTATTTGATAATCAAAATACATGCCTGGTTTGTTAACATGTACAATTCTCCTAAGATGCAGGCTTGCTCAACAGCACCACCATAGAAAGCCATAACTATGACTGGTAGGGATTAAGTAATTATGTACTTCCTATCGTTTAGGTTTTCCTGGTAACAGGAAGATTATTTGTACAATGCAATTGTTTAAAAGTGTTGGTACTGGATCTAGACTATGTGGATTCTTCTTTTTTGTTTTGTTTTGTTTTCTTTTTAGAGACAGGCTCTTACTCCATCACCCAGACTGGAGTGCAGTAGTACAATCTTAGCTCACTGCAACCTCAAACTCCTGAGCCATCCTTTGCCTTAGCCCCCTGAGAAGGTGGGTTTACAGGTGTACACCATCACACCTACCTTACTTTATTTATTTTATTTTATGATAACATTTCAGTTCTTTGAGGAATCCAAACAGAAAAGTGACAGTATATTTTCAGAAATGGATTGACAGAAAATGACCACACATTAGCTGCCTTCCCCAGGGCTCACCCAGAAACAAGTCACTCTATAAATCATCTGATGAGTATTTATTGTGCTCCGCCCACGTTTGTTGCCCTGGATACCCTGGAGATCATGAAGAAATGTATTTGACATTGAAAAGCTTACAACCCAGTTAGGGGTAGAAGATAAATAATACACAGGACATCGCAGCAAACAAAACAAGAACCGGACTGAAATAGTAAACTGCATGACACTGCCCTTGAGCGCTTCGGGTCTTCAGAGAAAGAAGTGGTCAGGGAGGGCTTCAGAGCCTAGACAGGCTCCATGGAAAAGTGAAAGAAAGCCAGGGCCCTTTCTCATCGCTTCTCAAATAGGACAAACATCATCTGGGAAACATCAATACTAAAAAAGTGAAAATTTCCTCAAAACCTTGCCCCTGGAAAGATAAACACACCCACGGAAGGCTCTGCTGGCTGCCTGCTCAAAGCATTTACCTCTTGTTTTCTCTATCTCTGTTTTTATTGGAGTAAAAAATACCCAACATGAGCGCTACCCTCTTGATAAACTTTTAAGTGTACATTATGGTTTTGGTAACTAAAAGCACAATGTTATATAGCATATCTATAGAATTTATTCATCTTGAAGGACTAAAACTTTATACCTATTGAACAGAAACTCTCTTCTGCCTCAGCCCCTCGCAACCACTATTCTACTTTCTGCTTTTATGACTTTGACAACTGTGGATACCTCATGTAAGTCAACTCATGTAGTATCTATCTTTCTGTTATTGGCTTATTTAACTTAGCACAATGTTGTCAAGGTTCATCCATGACATCCATATGTTCATCCACATGACAAGATTTCTCTTTTTCATAGCTGAATAATATCTATTCTATACCACATTTTCTTTCTCTGTTCACCCATCAACAGACATGTAAGTTGTTTCCATATCTTGGCTATTATAAACAATGCTTCAATGAACATGGCAGTGTAAATACCATCTCAAGATCCAGATTTCAATTCTTTGGGTAAATAACCAGAAATAAGTTTACTTGATCATAAGGTAGCTCTATTTTTTTTTATATATTTTGAGACAGAGTTTTACTTTGTCACCCTTGGTAGAATGCTATGGTGTCATAGCTCACAGCAACTTCAAACTCTTGGGCTCAAGGGATCTAGCCTCCAAACTAGCTGGGACAACAGGTACCTGCCACAACATCTGGCTATTTTTTAGAGATGTGGTCTCACTCTTGCTTAGGCTGATCTCAAACTCCTGAGCTCAGGCAATCCACCCACCCCAGCCTTCCAGAGAGCTAGGATTATAGGCATGAATCACCATGCCCAGCCTACTTTTAATTTTTTGAAGAATCTCCATACCAGATTCCATAGCAATTAATTCCATAGGGAATTACATTCCCTCCACTAGGGCATCTCCCCAATACTTGTTATCTTTTGTTTTTTTGATACTAGTCATCTTAATGTGTATGAGGTGATATCTCACTGTGGTTTTGATTTCTATTTCCCTAATGATTACTAGTGTTGAGCATCTTTTCATTTGCTTGTTGGTCATTTGTATGTCTTCTTTGGGAAACTGTCTTTTGACCATTTTGTAATCAACATCTTTCAACATCAAGAAGTTGTTGGAGTTCCTTTTGTATCTGGAATATAAACACCTCATGAGATATATAGTTCAAAAATATTTCCTTCCATTTCATAGATTACTTTTTACTCTGATTGTTTTCTTAGTTGGTGTCATCCTATTTGTCTATTTTTCCTTTGTCAGTTTTGCTGTCATAGCCAAGAAATCATCGCCAAGACCAATGCCAGGAAGCTTTTCCTCCAGGTTTCCTTCAAGTAGTTCTACAGATTCAGGTCTTGCATTTAAGTCTTTGATCCATTTTGAGTTGATTTTTGTGAATGGTATAAGGACTCAATTTCATTCGGTTTCATTTGGCCTATGAATATCCAGTTTCCCAGCACCATTTGTTGAAGAGACTGTCCTTGTATCATCTTGAAATCCTCATCAAAGATAAAATGACTATGTAGGTGTGAGTTTATTTACAGGCTATCTACTCTGTTCCACTGGTTTATATTATATATCTAGTTTTATGCCAGTACCATATTGTTTGATCACTGTAGCTTTGCAGTATGTTTAGAAATCAGAAAGTGTGAGAAACTGTCCTCCTTCCTCAAGATTGCTTTAGCTATTCAGTGTTCTTTGTATTTTATATGAATTTCATGTTTTTATCAATTTTTGTAAAAAGAAAAAGGAAGTACCATTAGGATTTTGATAAGGATTCCACTGAATTAGTTTGTGTTGTATGGACATTTCAACAATGTTAAGTCTTCTAATTCATGAACATAATCTATATCCCTTCTTTCTTATGAAGATAAATTTGATTTTATTTGAGCAATAAGAGTGCAGATGATTTCAGAGTCCTCTTCCCAGCCCCAGGGAAAAAATGTGAACTAGTTTTATTCACTCTAACAATTCCTAGTGCTAAAGTCTGGGTCAGCTTGGGCATGTGACTCAACTCTTGTTAACTAACACAAAGGAAGCCTGCTAGGGACTTTAAGAAAAAGTTTCCCATCTTAGTAAAAAAAAAAAGAAAGAAAGAAAGAAAGAAACACAAGAAAATATAGGTCTTTGTACGTTCTCATGTGAAGAAAGGAAGTCTTAGAGGGCTTTAACCATCTTCTACCTTTTAAAGAAAGTCAAAGGGATTTATGAACAGGAAACTGAGATTCTTAAGCTAGCAAATTAGCACACTCTAAAATCAATCATGCTCTGACTTTCTGTCATAATAAACTTTCCTTAATGTTCAAGGCACTTGAACTTCTGAAGGTTTCTCCATGTCATAACAGAAAGCCTTCCTCGACCTTTTAAGTCATCTACATCTGAAAAGGTGCAATAAGGGTGAGGAAAACCAATGGCATCATAGAGTACTACTCAGTCATGAAAACAAAGTGGTTATCTAGTACCTTCTGTAACAACACATTTGGACCTGGAGACCATTCTTCTAAGTGAAGTATCACAAGAATGTAAAGACTAACACCAGGTGCACTCGATACAAAATGAGAACTAATCAGTTGACACTTATGTACACATATGGAAATCAAGCGAGTCGGGGGGGAGGAGAAGATAGGTAAATTCACTGGGTAATTTCACATCTTAGTGGTACAACGCACACTAACTGGGTGAAGGGCACACTTACAACTTTAATCAAATGATACAAAAGCAAATTATATAACCAAAACATGTGTACCCCCATACATTCTGAAATTTTTTTTAAAAGACTCCCATTCCAATTCACAGCAGTTTCCCTGGAGCAATTTCCCCCCCAGTTTCTCCTGGCCTGAGCCTAAACCCAAGCAGGTTGTTGGAGCAAGATGGAGTAAACACACTCTTCATGTTTCTCCCATTAAATGAAGTTATAAAACCCAGACAGAGTGCCAGGGATAGTTATTTGAGGACTGTAAAAAATGAACAGCAGCAAGTGAATTAAGAAATAAAAGAATTCAAAGCACTGTTGAATTAGCAGTAATTTCCTATTTTCCCTCCAGTTTCTCTGGGCCTATACTCAAGACACCCCAAAATTCATGTCAGGACATGGAGAGAGTGCCAATCAAAGCCCTCTAGTTCTAGCTTGAAAGAACTGAGAAAGATGCAATGATGCTCAGAAAGAATAAGGGAAGTCTCCCCCCATTTTTCTTTTTCTTTTTTTTTTTTAACTCTCTACTCTCCCATATTCCAACTGCCCCAGAATCTTGTAGCAGCAGGGACAGTGGCAGAAGTTGGCATCAGGTCCCACAACCACCTAAAGTCATCAAATAAAGGAACTCATCTCTGTGTTCAAGGAAGCTGTGGACCCAAGTGGGTAGGGAAACCCCCCTTTTTTTTTTGAGACAGAGCCTCAAGCTGTCCCCCTGGGTAGAGTGCCGAGGCATCACAGCTCACAGCAACCTCCAAATCCTGGGTTCAAGCGAGTCTCCTGCCTCCGCCTCCCAACTAGCTGGGACCACAGGCGCCGGCCACAACGCCCGGCCATTTTTTGGTTGCAGCCATCATTGTTGTTTCACAAGCCCAGGCTGGATTGAACCCGCCACCTTAGGTGTATGTGGCTGGCACCTTAGCCACTTAAGCCACAGGCACTGAGCCCCCCTTATTTTTTAATCTCAGCATTTTCCCAGTGCTCTATTCCCAGAAGCAGAGTAACTAAAGTCACAGCCTTATGGTCAGAGGACCATAAAGGAGAAACCCAGGAAACCAGAGTGCACCAGAGAGACCACAGAGAGGGAAATACAAAATTGGCACATCTTGAACAGGCCAAGACTCAAAAACTGCACTAAGTGGTAGGTAGCTCACCACCTGCATCCCAGCTGGCAACTGGGAGGCACCCCTGTGGAGCAGGTATGAATAGCATTGCAGACTTTGAAAATGGACCTGAAATTCAAACCACCCTCCATAGAGGCCTGGTCAGCAGCCTCAGCCTAAACCCAAGCAGGTTATTGGCCAACTAAAATTAAAATATCAACATTCTTCATAGGATTTCAATAAGACCCAGAATTTCATAACATTCGAAACATTCGGGATATTATCCGAAATCACACAGCACTCAGAAAACCAGGAATATCTCACTTTGTGTGGAATAAAAGACGAGCAAACAGATGCCAGCACCAGATGACACAGATGCTGGAATTATCTGACACAGATTTTAGAGCAGCTATTAGAAAAATGTTCTAAGGAGTAGTGGTTAACACTTCTGAGATAAAAAAGTAGAAAGTCTCAGCAAATAAATCAAAGATACAAAAAAGAATCAAATGGAAATGTTATATCAGAAGAATATAATAACCAAAATTAAAAGCTCACTGGATAAGCTCAAAAGCAAAATAGAAATGGCAGAGAAATGGCAGTGAAAAGGGGTAAATATCAATTATCCAATCTGAATAACAGAGAGAGAAAAATGAAGATTAGGGGAAACTAAAAAAGAGAACAGAGTCTAAAAGATCTATGGGACAATACCAAAATGTCAAACATTCACATCATCAAATCACAGAAGGAAAATAAGGCATGGTTCTGGAAAAAAAATTATTTTTTTGAGACAGAGTCTCACTCCATCTAGGCTAGAGTGCTGTGGACTCAGCCTTGCTGACACCAACTTCAGTTTCTGGGCTCAGGCAATCCTCCTGCCTCAGCCTCCTGAGTAGCAGGGACTATGGGCACCTGCTACAATACCTGGCTAGTTTTTTCTATTTTTTGTAAAGACAGAATCTCACTGTGTTGCAGCTGGTCTTGAACTCCAGGGTTCCTCCTACCTCGGCCTCCCAGAACACTATGATAACAGGCAGGCACGAGCCACTTCACCCAGCCTTGGAAAAAAAACTGTTTTGAAGAAATAGTGGCTGAGAACTTTCTAACTTTGGCAAAGGACATAAACCTATAGATTCAAAAAGCTCAGCAAAGCTACAAGAATCCAAGCCCAGACACATCATCATCAAACTTCTGAAAACTAAAAAAAACAAAGAAAAACATGTGAAAGCAACTAGAGAAAAAATGATGCATTAGTTATAGGAGAATAAATAACCAAATGACTTCAGATTTCTCAGCAGACTCCAGGAAGGCCAGGGGAGTGGAAAATCATTTATAACTGCCAAACTAAAAAAACTGCCAGAATTCACTGCAGAATTCTTCCTACAGTGAAATATCCTCTAAAAATGAAGGTGAAGAGAGTTCATCCTCAGAGGAAGGGTGCTATTATTTGAGGGCATACATCCCTCCAAAATCCACATCTTGGAACTTAACCCCCAAGATGATGTATTAGGAGGTGTGGCTCTTGGGAGGCGTCTATAAGAAATTGGCACCAAATAGTAAAAGGATGCAGGTAAATTAAAAGGAAAAATTGAAAAAGACATTTCATGCTAACACTAATAAAAAGAAGACTGGAGTGGTATAATAATATCAAAACATACTTTGGAGCAAAGAAAATTATCATAGGTTAAAAGGGACATAACATTATAAAATGATAAATGGGTCAACTAACTACAAAAGGCATCAGAATCCTAAATGAAAAAAAAAAAAGATAAATCCAGAATTAAAGTTGAAGTCTGTATTAGTTATCATTGCCGTGTAACAAATCATCACAAACCAAGAGACTTAAAATGGTGCACATTAATCATCTCACAGCTTGTATGGGTTGGTCAAGGCACAGCTTAGTTGAGTCCTCTGCTTAGGGTTTTATAGGACAGCATTCAAGACGCTAGCCAAGAACGGGGTCTCGTCTAGTAGCCTGACAAGTGAAGCCTCTGCTATTAAACTCCTTTAGGTTAGTGGCAGAATTTTATTTCCTTATGGCTCCTGGACTGAGAGCTTTGGATTCTTGCTAGCTGTTAGCAGGGGGCTTATCTCAGCTCCCAGTAAGTACCTTCAATTTCTGGCCATACGGGCCTCCCATCATAACTATTTACTCCTTCAGGTCTGCAAAAGAGAATCTTTAGAGTATGTATGTGCTAGGAAGGTGAACACTTGTATAATGTAATATAAGCACAGAAGTAGCAGCTATCATCTTTGCCATATTCTATTGTTTAGAAGCAATCACAGGTCCCGCTTGTATTCAAGAGGAGGAGATTATACAAGAGTGTGAACACCAAAAGGCAAGGATCACTGGGCACTACCCTACCATCTGTCCTTTATAGAAACTCCTATACTCCTTTCTTAATAACTGTAAATGGTACATAGACAAACATCAAATATAAAGAAAAACTAAATAACAGCATCAGCCAATTAGATCTAATTGATATAAATAGCATACTTCTTCCAATAGTAACAGAATATATATTCTTGTCAAGTACATCAGTGTATACTTTATTCAGGGTCATAAAACAAATTTTAACAAATTATAAAGAATTAAGATTATACATAGACCACTGTCTGACAATAATGGAATTCAACTAGAAACAGATAACTATAAAATCTTTAGACATTTGGAAATGTAACATGCTTCCAAATAGTCCATGGGTTAAACAGGAAGTCATAAGGTAAAACAGAAAATATTTTAAACTAAATGAAAATTCAGATCTTCATTTTCAACTTTAGTTGGGTGCAGCAACTACAACACTTAGAATAAATTTAGAGGATGATACGCTTACATAAAAATGGAAGAAATAAATCAATAATCTAAGCCTCCATTTAAAAAAAAAAAACTAGAAAAAGAACAATGCAAACCCAAAACAAGTAAAGGAAAGAAATAATAAAGAGCAGAAATTAATGAAATGGAAAACAGAAAATTTATACATAAGAATCCATAAAACTAAGAGCTAATTCTTTGAAAAGCTCAAACAAAATGGATATACCTCTAATTAGACAGAAAAAGAAACACAGAAAAAGACAGCAAATTATCAGTATAAAGATTGAGAAGAGGAATATCACTACAAACCCACAGAATTAAAAACATAATAAAGAATACCATAAATAACTCTATGCACATAAGTTTGACCATGAAAGTAAATCAATTTTTTTGAAAACCAAAACTACTAAATTCATACAAAATGAAACAGATAATCTGAATAGTCCTACAGCTATTAAAGAAATTATACTTTGAAATCACCAGGCCAGATGGTTTCACTGAAAATTCTACCCACTGTATAAAGAAGAAATAACATCAATCTCTTCCAGAATAGAGTTTGACTCATTTTAACAGGCCAGCATTAACCTAATTGCAAAATCAAAGACAGTACAAGAAAGGAAAAAGACTAGTGTCCCTTATGAACACAGAAGCAAAAATCTGCAACAAAATTTTAGCAAGGTGAATCTAGAAATAGAAAAATATAATAATACTCCATCACCAAGTGGAGTTTATTAGAGGAACACAAGTCTACTTCAATATTTAGTCATCAATTAATCAATATATTACACCCAAATTAATAGTCTAAAAATGGAAAACTTCACAATCGTTTAAGTTGATGCATAAAAGACATTTGACAAAATTTTGTATCTGTTCATCCCAAAGACTCCGAACTTGTTAGGAATAAAGGAGAACCCCTCACCACAATAAAAAGCATCCACAAAAACCCTACAGTATCATACACAATGGTGAAAGATTGAATGTTCTCATCCTAAAATCAGGGACAGAGCAAAATATATCCCCTCTTTCCACTCTCATTTAAAATTATACTAGAAGTTCAAGCCAGAGCACTGAGATGGAGGTGGAGAGGAGGATGGGAATACAAATTTTATAAGAATAAAATTATACATAAGCACAGACAATGTGAGTATTCACATAGAAAATTCCAAGGAATCCAGAAAAATTAAAAGGGTTTAAGGTTTATAGGGGTAAAATTCTATTTATATGACATTTTTACAAAGATAAAACTATGGGGACATCAAATAGATCAGTATTTGTCATGAGCTGGGACACGGGTAGACTTTGAGAGTTGCAGAAGTATTTCATGTCCTGATCTTGTACAACTATTCTATTTGCTTTTTCTCAAAATTCTCAGAAATATGTACTAATAGGATAATTTTACTTAAGTTTTAAAATGAGAAAACACATACATGACTGGAAGAAAACGAGGAATGTCTAACACTGTGTATCAATCCCTTTTCTATTCTTTTTCCAAGAATGTACAGAGTCCTTACTCTGAAAGGGATGTGTGATTTCCCCAGCTCTGTCTTCAGCACCCAAGACAGCACCTCCTGGCAGAATGCAGACTAAGGCTGGGGCTCCTGAAGCAGCTCAAGCTTTGCAGCTGCCTCACCCTCCTAGCCTGAAACAATAGGGTTTCCAGCTCAGCTTCCAAGAAAGTGCTTACTTACAACCAACCAGGACACCAGAGAGAGAGCTCTCCAAGGCAATTTTATCCTTCAGTTTTAAGAACAACTTTGCAATCCCTTTACAGAGCCAGAATGAGATGAAGAATATGCACAATCTCAGTAATGGACAAGCAGAGTAGATGAGGCCAACCTGCTGCTCTCCAAGGACTGCTGTGGGTCAGGCCCACCCTGATCCCACTGCCTCCCTTCCTGCTCTCGACAATAACTCTATAAGCACATCAGACCAGGGCTGGAAAGTAGGCTGTACTTCTTCTAGCATAGTGTAATTTCTACCCAGGGATCTTCCTGACAGTTTGTCAAGCAAATTAGTTTGTCAAGCAAATTAAAAGTAGCTCTGTTACTCTGTTACTCTGATCCCATGCCTATATCCTGAAATCTCCTTAAAGGCAGCCACCTTCTCCATGTTCCCCAAAGCCAAGGACAATTCTTGGCACATATTAAGCTGATTACAAATACATGTTGAATCCATTAGAAAATGAATGAACAAACATAAAAAGCTATTCATAAAAATTTGTTTCTAAAAAAATATCTATTAAAAAACTAAGTATATTTGTTGAATACCTCCTCCAAGTATAGTTGTGGCTAAAGATACAATCAGACAAATTAATTTTTTTCTGAAAAGACAGATCTTGGGGGCGGGGAGGGCAGATAGTTTTAATGCTTACTTGGCTCCAGAACATGCTGAGTACACATGCACCTCTACTGATCCAAAACCCTTCTCCCACTCACAGGGATGTCTACTGGAGTTATTCAATTCTTCACATCAAGGTTAAAGTGAATAAAACCCCCAGTTACACAGTATATTAACTTGAGAGCTTTCACCAAGATTTTCAGAATCCTGAGGGACTCCCATTGAAATGACCCATGAAGCTTCTAGGCCTTTCTCCCCTTACGCCATCTCCATTCGGTGTCACAGAGGCCTGTCCAGACAGAAACTGAGCCTTTCCCAGTTATTTCTCCTTCTCTATCACTTTCTCTCCCTTCCCTTCTTCTTCTATCTCACACCATACACACACACTCCACACAATACACAAAACACTTTTCAGGTAACACTTTAGCAAGTGCAGTAAAATTCACTGAACACCAGAGGAGAGATGTCCACAGGGCCAGTTCCCACAGAATGTTGCTCTATAAACTGAAAATTGTGTAACAGACAGTCCTGTTCTTTTTCAGTGGTGCCTCTCCAGGGGCACCTCTCCTGACTGCTCCCACATTCATTGGGAACTCAAAGTGCCACCATATTGCTGCTTCTGTTTCTTCCTCCTTTAAAGGACATGAAATAAACCTTTCTCAACGTCCCATTCCCAAAGCCAGCTCCTCCCCAGGAGGGTCTGAGGGCCAGATGTTAGAGTAACAACTGGTGGCTGTGCCCTGGGACTGGACACTCCAGCCTGGTTTCATCACCATCCTTCTTCTTTAGTGACACTCCCTTTGCCCTCCCCCCATACACACAAAAAAGAACACAAGTCCAAGGCAACACACCCCTTGCCTCCCCTTTTATTATGTGCCCAAGCAATTGGAACTAATCCTTTAGTACTCTGGTCCCTCCCTAAAACAAGATAGCCCCACACCTGGCCTATGGAGCCACCTCTCTCTGACTATGAATGCCCTCCACCTGCTTCCCTGCCTTGAGTCCTGAAGCCCTTCTCTCCTCTGGGTGCCAGAGCTCTGAACTTTAAATGTCACCACTTTGACTGACTTACGTGGTATTCCCCTGTGACCTTCAGGGACTTTGCTGCTCTCTCCTGCCTCCTCAGGCTCAGGTAGCAGAGTGGAAAGGAAGCTGCCTGCAGACTCACCAGGAACACCTAGGTGGACTCATTGGAAAAGTTGTGAGGCCTGAAAGACCTGCAGAGGGAGATACAGCACTGTGGCCTGTGAAACCCAGGCCATTGGGCCGCCAACTTAGACTCCCTTAGAGTCATTTTATTTCTGTTTGTCAGAAACATCAACCTGATAGACAAACATTGTTAGATCACAATGCTCTAGTGCCATCTGCTGGGAATTTATTCTAATAAACATACAAATATTTCTCCTTGCATGGCACCTGCCTAGGTATCCAGTGCTTGTCCTGTGCATAAGACTGACTACCTGCCCTTGTCCCAGGCACCCATTATTAGCCCCACAGACACCAGGAGGGCCCATGTGCTTGACACAGTATTTGGATATGGGTACAGCAAAGCCATATGTTCCTTCTCTATGTGCTCAGCTCCTTGCTGAGTCCAGGAATCATTATAGATGAGAAGAGTCTCATGGTACATCCAGGCTTTATAACAAAATGTTCAGGAAAGAGCCCAACAGCCTTAATTTCCAAAACGGTCTCCTGGGTGTTATATAAAGAACTCCAACTAGATTATCTCTCAATAGCAATTTAAGGACAACCTAACATGCCAACTCAAAAAGTATAATAAATTCCAGGTGGGACGCAATGACTCATGCCTATAATCCTAGCTCTCTGAGAGGCTGAGGCAGGTAGAGCTCGGGAGCTTGAGACCAGCCTGAGCAAGAATGAGACCCTGTCTCTAAAAAAATAGCTGAACATTGTGGTGGGTGCCTATAGTCCCAGCTGCTTGGGAGGCTGAGGCAAGAGGATCACTTGAGCCCAAGAGTTGGATGTTGATGTGAGCTATGATGCCATGGCACACTACCAAAGACAAAAAAGTGTGAATGTAACTCAACAACAACAAAAAAAAAAGTATAACAAATTCCAGCCTGAGCTAAAGCAAGAACCGTCTCTTAAAAAAATAGGCATTGTGGTAGTATAGTCCAAGCTACTTGGGAGGCTGAGGCAAGAGGATCACTTCAACCCAGGAGTTTGAGGTTACTGTGAGATATGCCAGGGCATTCTACCAAAGGCAACCAAGTGAGACACTATCTCAAAAAAAAAAGTATAATAAATATAGAAATAAACCAAACAAATGGGAGGGATTAGAAGAAGAACCCTAGAAACAAGAAAAATCAGAGCATTTCAACTCCCCCAAAGATTACAACAGAGATACAGCTGAAAATAGCATCCATAGAGAAATCATTGAAATGACAGAATTCAGAAGATGAATGGCAAATAAGATGAATAGAATTGAAGAGAAGATGGAAAAAGAAATCCAAAAAGAAGTTCAAAGACTATCTCAAGAAATCAGTACAATTAAAAACAAAGTCACCAAGGATCTGGACATAATTATGAATGATGGAGCAGAGCTCAAAGGATTGAAAGAGGCATTCAAGGAGTTATTAGACACAGTAGAGAGTCTCAGCTATACAGTAGAACATGAAGAATAAAGAATCTCAGAAATAGAAGACAAGACTTTTGAACTAACCCAAGCATTCAAAGGGAACTATCGCTGAGAGAGAGAAGTGACTACACCACATGCACGAATTTATGAATCATAGGGATTCCTGAAGGAGAAGACAATCCTGAAAGTGTGGAATCTCTACTTCAGGACATCATGGTGGAGAACTGCCTAAGCCTTGTGAGAGACCCAGAAATTCAAATACCAGATAATTTCAGAAACCCAACATGAATTCAGCTACACATCAAAAAAACAATTCATTGTGAACAAGTGGGCTTCATCCGAAGGATGCAAGGCTAATTCAACAAACATAAATCTATAAATGTAATTCGCCACATAACAGAAGCAAAAACAAAGACCATATGATCCTCTCAATAGACTCAGAAAAAGCATTCAATAAAATTCAGCATTGTTCTCTAATAAGAACAATAGACATAGATAGGACATTTCTTAAACTGATAAAGGCCATTTACAACAAACTCAGCCAATATCATACTGAATGGAGTAAAAATGAAAGTATTTCCACTCAGAACTGGAACCAAACATGGATGTCCACTATCACCACTGCTATTCAGCATAGTGCTGGAAGTTCTAGCTAATGATGTCAGGCAAGAAAAGGCTATCAAGGATATTCAAATGGGGACAGAAAAGATCAAACTCTCACTCTTGACTCGGCTCCTATGGCTCAAGTGGCTAAGGCGCCAGCCACATACACCTAAGGTGGTAGGTTCGAATCCAGCCCGGGCCCGCCAAACAACAATAATGGCTAGAACCAAAAAAAAGCCAGGTCTTGTGGCAGGCGCCTGTGGTCCCAGCTACTTGGGAAGCTAGGGCAGGAGACTCACTTGAGCCCAGGAGTTGGAGGTTGCTGTGAGCAGTGAAGCCATGGCACTCTACCCAGGGGGACAGCTTGAGGCTCTGTCTCAAAAAAAAAAAAAAAAAAAAACAACTCTTACTCTTTGTGGCTGACATGATGTGGATTTCCATGACCTGGAAAACCCCAGGGACTCACCTACAAAGCTCTTACAAGTGATCAAGGAATATAGTAGTGTCTCAGGATACAAAATCAATGTCTACAAATCAGTAGCCTTTGTATATCCCTATAACAGCCAAGTTGAGAAGTAATTCAAAGACACGATACCCTTCACAGTAACTTCAAAGTAAAGTAAATACCTGGGAATATACATAACAAAGGATGTGAAGGATCTTTATAGACAGAACTACAAAATCATGAGAAAAGAAATAGCAGAAGACATTAACAAATGGAAGAACATACCATGCTCATGGCTAGGAAGAATCAACATTGTTAAAATGTCCATATGATCCAAAGCTATCTACAGGCTTAATGCAATCCTCATCAAAGTACTAATGTCATCCTTTGAAGAACCTGAAAAAATAGTTCTTCATTTCATATGGAACAAAAAAAAAAAAAAAACCAAATAGCCAATCCAATTCTGAGAAATAAAAACAAATCTGTAGGCATCACATTACCAGACTTCAAGTATATATTACAAGTCTATAGTAGTCAAAACCACATGGGACTGGTACAAAAACAGAGATATGGATCTATGAAATAGAGAACCTAGACAGGAACCCACCCATGTTTTGCCATCTGATCTTTCATAAACCAAACACTGGGGAAAAAATCCCTATTTAACAAATATCGCTGGGAGAAGTGGTTAGTCACCTGTAGAAGACAGAAACTGAACCCACATCTCTCACCACTTACAAAAATTTACTCTTGCTGGATAAAGGATTTAAATTTAAGGCATAAAATGATACAAATTCTAGAAGAAAATGTGGGAAAAACTCTTAACAACATTGGCCTGGGTAAAGATTTTATGAAAAAGATCCCCGTGGCAATTGCAGCAACACCAAAAATAAATGAATGTGACATGATCAAGCTAAAGACCTTCTTCACAGCTAAGAGTACAATGACTAAAGCATACAGACAACCTTCAGTATAGGAGAAGATATTTGTATTCTATGAATCTGACAAAGGGCTGATAACTAAAATCTATAGAGGACTCAAACTAATCAACAAGAAAAGAGCAAACAACCCCATTTATAAGTGAGCAAGAGACATGAACAGTACCTTCTCTGAAGAAGACAAGTGAATGGCCAACAAATATATGAAAAAAATGCTCATCATCCCTAATCACCAGAGAAATACAAATCAAAACCACCATGAGATATTACCTAATCCTAGTGAGAATAGCCCACACCACAAAGTCCCAAAGCTACAGAAGCTGGCATGAGTGTGGAGAGAAAGGAACACTCTTACACTCCTGGTAGGACTGCAAACTAATACAGCCTCTATGGAAAGAACTATGGAGAATCAATCCTCTAAGATCCAAAAGTAAACCTCACATTTGATCCCGCAATCCCATTAATAGGTATCTACCCAGGAGAATAAAAGTCCTTTTACCATAAGGACATGTGCACTAGAATGTTCATTGCAACTCAATTAACAATTGTCATGATGTGGAATCAACCCAAGTGTCCATCAAGCCATGAATGCCTAAATAAACTGTGGTATATGTATACCATGGAATACTATCCAGTCACAAAAAAGATGGAGACTTTACATTTTTTATATTTACCTGGATGGAGCTGAAGAACATTCTTCTTAGTAAAGTATCATCACAAGATTGGAAGAGCAAGTAAGCAAGTATCCAATATACTCAATACTAATATGAAACCAATAGATAAACAACTACACCCCCACATGAAAGAAAAACACAATTAAATTCAAGAATGGAGGAAGGGGGCAGCACCTGTGGCTCAAAAAAGGAGGGCGCTGACCCCATATTCTGGAGGTGGTGGGTTCAAACCCAGCCTCGGCCAAAAACTAGAATGATTAATTTTAATAAATAGTATTTTAAAAAAGAAGAAGAAGAATGGAGGAAGGAAAGAGGAGAGAGGAGATGGGAGGGAAAGGGGTAAACTTTCACTTAATGGGCATAATGTAAGCACACCCCATGGGTGAAGGCCTCCACTACAGCTTGAAATTTACTTAACAAATGCAAATAATGTAACCTAATCATTTGTAGCCTCATAGTAATCTGAAATAAATTCAAAAAGAAATATAATATTAGAACACTGTATTTCATTTCATTGTTGTTTTACTTTACTTTTGTTTTCCATACCCATAAAAAGAGGTTAAATAGACCTAATTTAATTGTTCTTAGCTATTTTTAAAAGCTTTATTAAATAAAAAAAAAACATGCAGGAAGGATAAACTTTAAATGCAGTAAAACTGTGCCCTGGAGAGAAATCCGACCAAAGGCATGTTAACCTTGTCTTTTATTTTCTATATTTGGATGCTTTGACATCAGGGCCTATGACCCTGAGGGACTGCCCCTCCCAGGGTGGGTCAATTCCCAGAAATAGCACAAGCAGTTCCTGGATTATGAACAAGATGGGTTCTGTTGGTTTGTTCTTCAGCTGAATGTGTACGTAAGTTGGAACAGGCACATTGGCCTATTACCTATACCTATGTAAGTGTGAGTCATAACTCAGTCAGATGTGTGTAACTCAGGGACTGCCTATAAATAGCTCACCTGCCAGTATCAATGTGCTTTTCAAATACACACCAAGTAGTCCAGAGCCCACACCCTGCCACCTCCTCTCTCAGGCTCTCACACTCTACCACTCCCTGCCCTAATCACCCCATGACCAGATACCAGACAACTAGGGACAGTCCTTACACCCCAGACCCTGCTGCAATTACTCCAGCTAGCCCACCCTAAGCACGCTGCCCCTGCCTCATGGGTTCCGTGGAAACCCAAACAGAGGCCGTTGTCTTGAGTTCCTCCCTCTCTCTCTACCTCTCCGTGTTTTCTGTGTGGTCCCCATGGCACAACAGGACCCTTTCTCTGAGAACTGTGAGTGACAAACTACCTTTTTAATGGCAATGGTTTCCTAGTCTGTTGGCCTTATTGTACCTCAAAGTTTCTATCGATACACTATATACCTTAAAGCACCACAATCAGCATTCTAAGCGAACGTCAACCCAACTGTCCTTACTCCAGCTTCTCCCCCTGCTGCCCGGCCCACTTGCACCCACAAATACCCTGCCTCCCCTGGTGCTGTGCACCTCCATTTCTATACATTCCCAGCCACGCCTGTCTCATTTCCTCCTGGGCAGTAGCTGCACTATCTGCCTTGTTTCATTTGGACAAACATTTGAAATGAAATCTCCTATTTAAAAAAGACCCCTTCTTATACTCAGCTGAGTCCTTCCTCTTGGATTTGGTGAGTGTATCTAGGGCTCCTGCTCCAGTCTGGAGTGAGCTCAGCCTGGGTTTCATCCCAGCTGCACTGCTCAGTACATGTGTGACATCAAATTTGGGGGGGAATACAGGAGCTGAGAACAAGCACTCTGCAGCCCACCTGTCTGTGTTGGTTCCCAGATCTTCTCCTTACCAGCCAGGCAATACTCAGCAAGGTTCTCAACCTCCCTGTATCTCAGTTTCCTCATCTGTAAAATGGGATGGTGACAGTTAAACCCACTTCAGAGAGTTAAGTAGGTTAAGAAACACACAGTCCCTGGAACTAAGGACCAGCTGTAATGATTCAACCTTTTAAAGACTTGTATGCCCCAATCATCAAATGAAAAGAGAAAAAGACATGCATTTTGGTGTTGTGAGAGTGAAATATCTTGAGTCAGGTCCAGTACACAGCTTAATAAATACTAGCTGTTGTTGTGATCCTCACCTCTCTGCAGGGACCAGTTGGAGCCCATCCCTGAAGACCTTGCAGCTGCTCCCCCACCCTCTGGCCTCTCCTACCTAAACTACCATGAGTGCATCTCATTGTCCACATAGCTCACGTCCTCCCTGCTGGTCTCCAGTTAGTCCACCTGTGTGCCTGTCCCTTCAGGTCCATTTTAAGCTTCTCAAAGGACAAAACTGAGTCTTGTACCTTCCCTGAATCTATGACAGCAAGATCATCTGAGTCCTAACTCCTGGGGGTATTCATGGAAGAACTGACGTACAGTCTTTTATTCTTTCCTAAGGAGGAAATATCTAATCTTGGCCTTCAATTAATACCACTGAGATGGGGATACAAGGGAAAACCAAGCACACTGCCCTGCACAGAGGTTTTAGAAGTCGCCCACAGGTGCTGCAAGCATCACAAACTATTGACCATCAGAAAAATCCACAGTATGTGTATTTGGTATTGCAAACACCTCATATCCTTCGACAATGAATATAAATGCTCTTATACACTCTCCAGTTTGCCACAGTCCCCATTGCTCCCTAATGGCCACTCGTGTATCTTGCCTGTCTGGCCACTACAGCCTGAGAGTTTACAGCCCCTACTAGTTGCTTGGAATCCAGGAAAACAATGACTTTCTATTCTGGCAGGTGGCTTTTTACTCTATCTTCCCATGTGTATTTTATCATTAAAAGTATCAAAATTTTCCTGGAGGCTTCAGTAGTGGTTTCAAGAAGGTCACAGGAAAACCTGAGGGGCTTATCTACTTTTGTATCCCCCTTGGTGGGAAGGCACAGTGGCCTGCCAGTATTCCCTCACTTTGAGCAATTAGTTAAAAGAGAGGGGAAGCTATGGGGTCCTTGAAGTTCCTTTAAGTTTTTCCAGAGGCCCCTGGGTGAGATGAAGCTGGAGCTGCAACTTTTTCAGAACCCAAAGCCTGGAGCAGCCTAGTGCAGGCTCAAATCCCACAGAGGGTGCGGCATCCAGGATCAAAAAGGTATTAGCAATTCATCAAACGTAATCACCACAGATTGTGTCTATAGGGGCTGTGTGGAATGGGGAGCTGCTGGATAAATTGGATACATTTCTGATGAGAACTTCTCAGCCCTGAGCTACTGAGTACGAAGAAAGTCATCTCTGGGATGGGGCTAGAGTGGCAGGAGGAGGGAGGGAAGGGAAGTGGGCAGCAGTCTGCTCTGGTCCTGATCTGTAAGTGGAAGGAGCAAAGAGTCCTATTCACTTCCCTTGGGCTCTGCAGCCACATCCCTCTCCTAGGATAGGCTGAAGCAAGATGCCTGGGCCCTCTCCCTATGCCTCCTCAGCAGAATGTCTAGGGGGAGACCCCAGAAACTCTTTCTCACACACTTTCCAGGTGATTCAAATGCACAGGCAGATTTCAGAAGCCCTGCACCAGGGAAAGGCAGGCACTAACCATAAAGACCACCTTTTTTGAGTCTCTCTTTGATGTTTTCTAAAGAGTTTTATACATTTTGGCACAAATACCATGAAGGGCCCCCCACAGTTGCACACCTATCTATCTACAATTCATTTCATCCATTGAGCCTCTACCTTGCTCCTTGCCTTACGTTCTGCACAGGAAAGACAAAGGAATAATACAATAGAAGTTGCTGTGTACTCAGGACAGAAGAAAAGAAACTGGGGATTCAAGCACAGAGGGTTTATGCTCAAATGAGGGGGTACCAGCATGGTGCCAAGGCCTCTGGCTGGGGGGAGCCCTGGAAGTCTTCATGGAGGAGGAGGTATGGAGGTAGGAAAGGACTTCTCACACAAGGGCACCATCAAAGCATTGAAGAGCTCTCTGCAGCAGTGGAGACAGGGAGCTGATCCACAGCATCACAGCCAGGCCCATATCACACAGGTGAGGCCACACTTCCCAGCCTCCCTCTGGTCATGGGACGGGAACCAGAGTGATGTGATCAAGGAAAGGCCATTGTCAATTTGAAAGGTGAGCCTTTTTCAGGAAGAGTTTAGCCAAGGAAATAGCACAATCTATCTGGCGTTTTTGGAAGTTTCCTCTGGCAGCCAGGCTTGACGGTAAATAGTCAGACTGAAAGACAAGAGCCAGGGAAATTTGCAAAAATGTTCCTTCCATTCTCCAGACAAAAGCTGGTGCTCATCCTGAATGCCACTAGTGGAGAAGGAAGGAGGGACAGTAGGACCCTTGTGACAGAGTCTGGGTGCAAGGCTGGCAGCAAAAGACATGAGTCTGACTTGTGAGGTAACTGTGGTCCCCCAACCTCATATGCAAAATGTGACTTCCTATCTCATGTTCCTGCTATTCTTCCAGCCTCAAGTGCAGAGGTGCAGCCCCGAGTGAGACCACCCACTCAGTCTGACAACAGGCCCGCTGAGACACAGAACAACATCCTGATCATCCCCCAGGATGTAGGCAGCCCAGAGGCTGTCCTAAATTCATCAGGGGAACCTCACCAGGCACATCCTTTGGGGTCACAGGTAAACCTAAGAAGGCAAACCTCCAGGTTCCTCAAAGGGGTGGGGAGAAGTATGGGATACCTCCAAGCAACTGAAAACGATAAGACAAGGGAATCATAAAAGAAAATGCTATATTTCTCCCCCCCAATCGTGAGTTAGAGAAGGCACATCTGGCCACCCGGATACTAAAGGTTTGAAAGGGAGAGCAGCAGGAGCCCTGCACACACCACAAAGCTAATCTTCATCCATCTCCTGATGCCTCCACTGGGAGGATTTCTCTCAACTGGAAATAAATAACTCAGGGATCGAGGATATAATCAGAGCTCTTGATCTAGAGTGTGACCTTCCACTTTTCTCTATTTATTTTTTAGATTAATCAGAGTCTTTACTGGGCTCATGTCAATAAACGATGGGCCTTTTCAATATATACCACCTGCACATCCAATATATCCAAGAAAATAAAAACATATCCACAGGGATTAGTAGCCATGAATCACCAGGATCCAAAGCAAAATGCTGTAGATTTTAATAGCCCCAACTATCTGTCTCTTCTAAATGGAAAAGAGGTCAGCCCAGCCAGCCACTGCTCAGGAAAAGAGAATGTGAAATAGCCAGCCATATTTTTGACAAAATGTTGGCTTGAAGAATAGCAGTGTTTTGATGGCTGTGTCATGTACCAAAACAGGTTTCAAAGCTGAAACATAAAACTAACTGTGATAAAGAAGGAAAAGAAGGGGAAAGGGGGGCAGGAAGAAAAAACAAGGAGTGGAGGAGGGAGGAAAGGAGAGAAAGATGAGAAGACAGTACCAGCAGAGAGCTTTTGCTCTTCTTCACAGAGAGGTCAAGTAAGGCTGCCACTGTCAGGGGCATTAATCACCCCACTTCCCTCCTCCAGGATTCAGTATCTTCAGAAGACCTGGTGGACAGGCCAGGAAGGCATGTGGGAGTACTTGACAAGTGATGGAGGTGGCTTTGCAAATCAATAAGGAAAAGACAGGTTGTTCAATAAGTGCTTCTGGGACATTTCATAATTTAAAATGGAAAAGAGCAAAATCAGATTCCTGTCTCAAGGGCTCACAAAAATAACCCCAGAAGAAGTAAAGACCAAAGACCATGAGATTCCTACATGAAAAACAAACAGCTTTGTTTTCTGAAAATAATCTATAGATAGGGGAAGCACAGCCTTGATTACCTATGCTCCCAAAGAACAAAAGGTCTGGCCTACATAGGGAAAGTTCTTGTCCACGTTCTCAGTCACATCCTTTCAAGCAAACAAAGGATTCAAATTTGTTCAGTTCTGATTGATTGGTCAAAATAGTCAAACTCTGATTGGGTGATTTCCAAGGTCCAAACCAGAAGTTCTGTCAAATGTTTCTATCAAAAGGTGGGGTGAGGCATTGGGGTTTTCTGCCCCAGCTTATCTTGACTCTGGTTATAGGAATTAGTCTAACTCAAAAGCATAAAGCTGTGAAGCAGGGTATTTGTCAAGAGTTGCTTTTTGGAGGAAGTGCCTATGGCTCAAAGAGGTAGGGCACCGGCCCCATATGCTGGAAGTGGTGGGTTCAAACCCAGCTCTGACCAAAAAAAAAAAAAAAGAATTGCTTTTTTGTCAAGACCCAGGGCATGTGAGTACTCTTTCTCACCCAGCTAGGGTTGCTTGGATCAGCCTTTAAATCTGGAGCATCTGTGTTACTTACAGGGAGTTTATCTCATACAGAGAGCTTGAGAACTCGTTTTACAGTTTTACATCTCAGGACCTGAATGGGAAAGGTTAATTTTAAACTTTTAGGGGAAAAAAATAGGATATCTTTTAACTCATAGGTAAAGCAGTTTTATAAAGAAATCACATAAAGCACAAACCACACAGGAGAATATTGATAAACTCGACTACATTGAACTTTTTAAAAAACATCGTAAACAACATCAACAACCAAGACACTAACTGAAGGAAAAATCTTTTTTGTTTTTTGAAGGCATAATAAATTAAAAAAAAAAAAAACCCAGGGGGGCGGAGCCAAGATGGCGGACTGCAGCCAGCTTTTTGCAGAGGCTCCCGTCCAGAAGGAGGCTGAAAGGACAGAAGTTTAGCTAATTAGCTGATGGTTTGGAGCAGAGCCAAGAGAGAAGATTGAGGAGCACACTT
>CAUYQV010141084.1:0-23731 GCA_963574575.1 Galagoides demidoff
CTGATGAAAATTCCATTGAAACCTAGAGTAGCATGAATATACTGCTTCAACAAAGCCTACAGAAAAGTTGGGAAAGCAAAAGAGCTTAAATGGGTTGGGGAGAATAGCAGATTTATAAGGAACTCATGATAGATAACAAACCGAAATCCGAGGCATGAAACAGTAAGTATTTTGGATGAAAAAGTTGGAAAAATTAACATAGACATTGGCTGAAGCAAAGAATTCATGAAGAAGACCAGAAATGAAATCACAACAACAAAAAATAAATGATGGGATTTGATCAAATTAAAAAGCTTGTGCACAGCCAAGGAAACAATCACTAGAGGGCACACACAGCCTATAGAATGGGAGAAAATATTGCATGCTATATATTCAATAAGGGGCTGACAACCAGAATCTACAGAGAACTCAAGCAAATCAGCAAGAAGAAAACAAACTACCCCTTGAAAAAGTGGACAGAAGGCACAAACAGAAATTTTTCAATAGAAGATAGACCAATGCCAACAAAAATTTGAAAACTGCTCAACATTTCTTCTCATCAGGGAAATTCAAATCAAAACCACAATGAGATATCACTTCCTTCTAGTGAGAATGGCCTTTTTCAGAAAGTCCCAAAACAACAATGCCTATGTGGACCCAGAGAGACAAGAACACTCATACACTTTTAGTGGACTACAGATTAGTACCACCTCTATGGAACGAAGATGGAGAAACCTCAAAGTAGACCTAACTTGATCCAGCAATCTCACTCCTAAAATGTTTACCCGAAGGAAAAAAAAAAAACATTTTATAAGAAAGATACCTGAACTTGGTTGTTTATAACAGCACAATTCACAATTGCAAAGATAAAAAAACAACCCTGGTGCCCATCAAAACATGAGTAGATTAATACAATGGTGTGTGTGTGTGTGTATACATACATACATATGCCATGAAATTCTAATCAACCATAAAATAATGGTGAATACCTCTTGCATTAACCTGGATGGAACTGGGGATCATTCTTCTAAGTGAAGTATTACAAGAATGGAAAACAAATAAATGTGAGTACCACATGTACTCACTATAAAACTGAAAGTACTCAATCAACGTTTTTGTGCATATGTGGAAATAACACTCTCCAGAAATAGAGTTGATAGAAGGGAAGGGCTAAATTCACATCTAATGTGTAAAACGCATACTATCTGAGTGATGGACACACTTATAATTTTGATACAAATAGTATAAAATAAATGTATGGGAATAAAATATTTGTATACTTATAAAGTAAAGATTAATAATAAAAAATGGTTTTATAGTTTCAGGAGTGTGAATAGAGGTTTATAAAGCTGTTAAGGAGAAGAGGGCATCAGTCTGGGCTAAAGGATGTGTTTTGTAGACCAGCTAGGAGTAAAAATTAGGGCTCCACTCATGGAATATTCCCCTGCCTGCATGGACAGCACAGTCTGTCTTCCAGGAAATGATATCAGCACCCTGAGGGCCCAGAGCCAGTGTCCTTCTCCTCTGTGCCATTATGGTCATCCTTGCACCCACACATCCTTGGGGATAATTGAGTGTTACTCTTTGAGTCAGCTTCAGGACCCCCTGGAAAGATCACTAAGCAGCAAGTGAAGGTATACTTGCAAGATAAAGTTCTGATCAACTCTTCACACCTGATACACTCAAAGACCAAGGAGTGGAAAGAGAGGAATGGGACTGCAGCCTCTTATTTGTTTTTAACAGGCTGAGTCAAACACGATCTCACTGTATCAAGATGATTTGTGAGACAGGAAAACACAAGGATTAAATTTTGTGGGCAAGGGTAAAAATTCTATACTCAGGCTGAGCTAACAGTCTTTATTGTCCTAACCACCAGGACAAAAGCTGACCAATATACTATTTACACAATGTGCCATAGATAGACATATTTAATTGAAACTGATAGGATAAATGTGAAAATTTAGTAATCTATTTGGAAATATGTTAAGAGGAAACAAAATATTTCAGTAACAAGAGTAAAATTTGCCTCATTTATGGAAGAATGTACTTATGCTAGCAAAGTCTTTCAAAATTCCATGGCTAATAGCACCAAGTATTTATTTTTCAGGATCGTGGATGTTCATGTTAACAATCATCTGGCTGATTAGGGTGGCCAGCATGGTGGTGCTACTGTAGGACCTTAAGCTTGCTTCCAGCCTTTGGATTGTGTTTGATCTGGGTCTAAGACAGTAGCTATGTAAGGGAAACAATTTGTTTGGCAAGCAGTGAGACTGAGCAAAATCCCAAATCAAGCTAAGCAGGCAAATGTAAGTCTAATAATCTCTAACACAGTTTCACACAATTTTAATTTATTCTTTCACTTTGTTGATTTATAAAGTCTCTGAAATATTTACTGCATTTAATTTTTAAGGTATATTTTTATGGAACAATAATTATGTTTTTCATAATTTTTATTTTTATTATGTCAAGACTGTTTTCAAATATAATGTTGCATTAAATAGAAATAAAGGTGGGTGTGTTTTCAACCTAGAGCTTTTCTCATTGGCAAAATAAATATCTTTCACTAAATTAAATGTTCTTTAAAGTGCAGCTGCTTAAAAATGGAGTGGCTAGCCTGTTAGTTTATTAAATCTCATTCACTGTGCCTGAGATACACGTACTACTTTGCAGGTGTGACATGCTCACAGCATTGACGATGCACTGGCATCTGGACAAACTTTGAGTAGCAAAGTTTTCCTATGGAGGACAATTTATACTATATGCACCTTTATATCTTCCTGTTTGTTTTGTTAAGATTTTTTATTCCTTTGTCAAATGATTGCTATATATTATGGGCAATTTTCCCATTTTTCTGCTTACTCTATGGCTTAATAGCATTTTCGTGCAATGGCTCAGACTTGCTAGTAATGAGTGAAAGATCATACAAGCTTGCGCATATATCATCTTGTACCTGAAAAGTTTTGAGAGTTGGGAAATATTGACCTTAGCAGGCTCCAGTATCATTTCTGGAAGCTCATTTCCCTGAATCCCTTTGTTTAATTCACTCAAGAGATGTATTCTCATGATCGTGCTGCAGGGGCTAAAAAAGAAGAAAGAAAATTTTCAGAGGAGCCACCTAACCCTTCCACCAAACCTTCCCAGTTACTGTCAGACTGTGGCTGCTTCTGTGAAGTGCTCACAGCAGATGGAGGCACCAGGAGGAGCAGCTGGGGCAGCCCAGCCTCACACACCTGCTTCCTTAAGGGGGGTTTATGTTGTGACTTGTAACACTGTGAGAGGCCAGTTACTACCCTGCTGACAGTAATAACGTGCAACATCTTCAGCCTGCAGGCCGTTGATGGTGAGGGTGAACTCTGTCCCAGACCCACTACCTCTGAACCTCGATGGGACCCCAGATTGCAAAATGGATGCAGCATAGATCAGGAGCTTAGGAGATATCCCTGGTTTCTGCTGATACCAGGCTAACCAATTGCTAATGCCCTGACTGGCCCGGCAGGTGATGGTGACTGTGTCTCCCACAGATGCAGACAGGAAGGATGGAGACTGGGTCATCTGGATGGCACAGCTGGCACCTAAGATTGGAAACATAGAAACAAATATCCACACAATTAACCATGTTAGAAGAGGACTTCCCTGAGGAGCCAGGCAGGACTGACCACACTGGCTGAGTAAATCCCAGGTATTCTCCCTCCTTACCTGGGAGCCAGAGCAGCAGCAGCCACAGGAGCTGAGTGGGAGCCCTCATGTCCATGCTGTGTCCTGACAGGGACTGACTCCTGCACAGGGTGAAGTGTGACCAGCCTGTTAACTAGTCTCCAGGACAGGGGCTGCAACCTGGGAACATGCAAATCAGCAGGGGTGGGCAGGCTGGCCCAGCTGCAGGGCTGGGTCATCTCAACGACTCAGAAGAGGCTTAGTGCCCCTAGGTGTCTCAGGGCAGACAAGGACAACAGAGATTTGCCTCCAGAGAATGTCTTTCTTCTTGGAGGCTGTTTTGTTAAAAAGGACATTTAGGGGCATCTATCGTTAAACATTGAAGTGAATGTGATGAAAAAAATGGGATCATGTATTTCCAAGTTGTATTAGGAGTATTTAGGCAAATACCCTTATTTGTAAAGAACTGTAACAAAGTTTTAGAGGATGGGACTATCAGGTAGTCAACATATTGTCAAATGTTTCCAGACACGACCCTTGGGACTCCACACTACAGCTCCCACTGACCTTCCCAGCTCCAGTGGAGCCTTGAGGTCAACACCCTTTTCATCCTCAGTACATGGTCTCTTCTGAATGATCGTTTAGCTACAGGCAACCAAATGAGATCACTCATCCCCAGGTATGTATACAGAGGGTAAATTCAAGTTTTAGAAGCACACCCATGCCCTCCCGTGTTCACTAGTGTTAGGTGATTTGACCTAAGGTTCATTTAGCCAGGAACCTCATAAACCCTGAGTAACTAAAGCCTTAGAGCCTGGCTTGATGCACCACCTCCCCAGGAGCTTGCAGTGGCATCAGGGCACAGCCTTAAGAGACAGTCCTGTGTCCAATCAACTCTGTGATTCTTTATGAGAAATATATCAGAGCCTCTACCCAGGTCCATATCTCAACCCCAATCCCAGAAGCATCAACACCCCAACATAAAGCCACGGAGCTAGGTCCTGAACCTATAGCTGACTTCTGCCATCTGCTTCACATTCTGATTTACTTTTTCTACCCGTAGTCTCAATATTCTTCTTTTTTCTCTGGGAAATACTTGGATTGCACAGTGAGATGGCTTAGATATGGAACAACCAAACAACATGTTGAAATTTGTTTTTCTTTTTAATTTACTTCAGTTTTATTTTTATATTTATTTATAATTATTTTTATTTCAGATTAATATGAGGGTACAAATGATTAAGTTGCATTGTTTGCATTTCAAGTTGTAATTCAGCCCCTCACCCAGGGGGTGTGCTCATACCCTACACTGTGCACATTAGGTGAGAGCTCCCCAATGCCCCTCCCTCTTCCCATTGCCCTCCTCCCTCCTCTCCCTTCTCTCTAACTTAAATATATTTCTGTTTTTCTCTCATATGGTGTGTAGTTATTTTTCTGTTGGTTTATTGCTAGTATTAAGTACATCAGATACTTGCTTTTTCATTCTTGTGATACTTTTCTAAGAAGAATGTTTTTCAACTCCATCCAGGTATATATAAAAGATGTAGATACTTTAGAATACTACCCAGCTATAAATAAGATAGAGACTTCACAGGTTGAAATTTGAGCCCCAGTTGGACATGGGGCCTGGTGGGAGATGTTTGAGTCATGCGAGCAGATCCCTCTTACAAGGCTTGGTGCCCTCCATGGAATAATGAGTTCTCACTTCATTAGTTCACATGAGCACTGGTTGTTTAAAACAGGCTGGCACCACCTCCTCCCTCTCCCTCCTTCTCTCATCTCAAGACAAGCCTGCTGCCCCTTCACCTTGTACCTTGATTGGAAGCTCCCTGCAGGCCTCACCACAGGTAGATGCTGCTGCCCAACTCTTTGTATAGCCTCCAAGTCCATGAGCCAAATAAACCTCTTTTATTTATCAATTAGGAAGCCTCAGTTATTTCCTTTATAGCCATGCAAGATGGTCTAACACACACAGTTTCTTGTACTTATCAAAATTCTGTTAAATATGGCGTACTATGCTCTCTAATTCATCCACTGTTCTTGGTTCCATTTTAAAATGCAGCTTTGGAACTCAAAAAACACCACTTTTTAAAATTATATTTCAACCTGTTAGACTGATTATTCAAGATTGTTTTGGTTCTATGCCTTTGCTATTGGATATACCAAAGACTACCTATTAGTGAAGAAAACAAGAATGTGAAATGTTTTCCTTGGCTACTCCCCTGATATCCGTAATGTAAAATCCCGTGCCAACTCTGGTCCTGGAGAAGAATGTGTACTAAAAACAAGTGAGAGGAAAAGTGACAAAAGGGAGACAAACGGTGTGCTAACATCAGCAAAGATTATCCTGCAGAATACAGACTAGCTGAGCCAACACAATCCCAATACGTGTACCAGGATTATGTTGTCATAAATGGGCCTCACTGGTGTGACCGGTATGCTCAGTGAATGCAGTTAACAATGTATTCAAAGGAGAGAGGATCAGGACGAGCTTTAAGTCAGAGGATAAAGTCAGCTCTGCCTCCATCATGACTGGGTGCTGAGCGGGCACGTGGACCCTCCACTCCACTGCAGGTTCTGCTGCTCTAAGGCTGGCACAGCAGACAGGGCCTTATAAGTGGTGCCTGAGCTGTAGCCAGGAACTCATGGTCCATGTGTAATTTACCACCCTGAGGTCTCCAACATCTTCCCCTTACACAGATTCGCAGAACATATTCTGCCTGCTGCCTAGTGAGGGGACAAATGTGGACAGTGGGGACAATACAACAAAGGAGGTTTGTGCTCCCCACTGTACCACTGTGGGAAGAAACTATAGAGTTTGTGGCAGGAATAGACTCTAACTACATCACCCTCCACCCTGCTGATTTTAAATAGGAAACCTGCCCTGCCCTGCTGCCACTGGACCATTCCAGGAAGCCAGGAAACTGGTGGAAACTAAATAATAGATCAGGAGCCACAGAGACCATCCTGACTTCTGCAGGAACCAACTCAGGTAGGTGTTTCCATCACTGTGCAGGAGGCTTTGACTAGACTTGCATGAGATGGAGGCCGGCTCTCCAGGGGTGATGGGCCAGGAGAGTGGAGTATGTGTCATCACAATATCCCCACTGGATCCTGAAAGAATGAGAGAGAAGCATGGGATTATATGCAAACTTCGTGAGGCATTTTCCTACTTTGTTTTTGTTAATAATTTTATGTGAATATTTTTTGTATGTTTATGGTTTTGATTCATATTCCCTAAATATCTGCTTTTTACTCTACTCAATTTTATGAAAGAACAGAGATTTTTGAAACATAAAGGAGCCTCTAGAAGTCCTTTATACTGTTCCGCTCTTAGAGTCTTCACCAGAGTAGAGTTCTTGCTCATCCTGGAATCTTCTTCATTCAAGACGTGCACATCTAACACATGCACAGAGCCCAGAGCCCCCCTCCCATCCCATTCTCCTTCCTCATCTCCTTCTATCCTTACCAGGGACCCAGAGCATCAGTAGCCTCAGGAGCCGAGCAGGGAGCCTCATGGTGAGAAGTTGGACTGAGGAGTCCTGATCAGTCAAGGCAAGGTCAGAGCTGAGCTCTTATCTTAGACTCCTGTGGGAGGTAGATAGCTTGACTTCTCAGTGGAGCACCCACCTCAGTTCTGGGATATCTAAGAAAATACCTGCAGGCAGACAATCCCTGGGAGTTCTTTAAAAGCATGGTAATGGAATCAACAACTCCCTGGAGGCCCTGGACAGGCTAGACTAGGCTTATGCATTTGAGAGACAACAGATGGGAAGGATTAAACTCTCTGAATATGTAGTTAAATTAGAAAACCTGCCTGACCAGGCCTGGCTTCTCCCTCCACCTCTACTTACCGCTGGCTGTTTTCCCACCCCTGCCACCTACCCAGTCTCTCTCTCTATCCCTCTATCCACTCTTCCTGGGCACTTGGGATTCTTTCAACCCTATCTTTTGCATATGCAACTTAGTTAAAAGCTAATAAAAGCCTTCTGAAAAAGCCAGGAAGGGGCTGCATTTTCTTGGTCTACTCAGTAAACGTGAGCCACCTCCAGGCTTTTTCAGACTCTTACATTGGCATGAATTATTATCAGTGTTGTCTTCCCAGCTGGCATTCAAACAAGGTCAGGGCTCACAGGCACCACCCCCCAACAGAATCCCAAGGGAATGTCGACCCTGGGGGACAGTATGCAATTCCCACTGTGGGTTCAGCTGGGTGAAGAGCCAAGGTACAAGATTCCTAATCCTAAACATGGTATCTTTGTAACTGGTACGTTAACAAACCATCAAATGGGCTGATACAAACAAACATCATAAATCAGCAGCCAAACCTCACACTATCCTGAAATAACTAAGGGCATAAAAGGGGTGAAAGAATAACCTGTATTAGGTCCACCATACATATGTCAAACTCATGCGGGGCTTAACTTATTCAGAAGCCAAACTTCATGCAGTGCAGGCAGCTTTTCATTCTCCTGATGTTTGGTGAGAGTGTGGTCACTTGGCAAAGCCAGCAAAGCTCCTCAAGGTCATCAGTGGCAGCAAGTGATGTCACAGCACACTAGGGTTCCCTGGGTCCCAGTGACATCATTGATGCCCCATGAGGGCATTAGGGGATTGTCGTGGCTGCTAGAGGGAAGATACAGCAGCTACTCCCCATAGGTTCCATGGGGTGTGAGAATCCTGAGTGGGGAGTCCAGGAGGCTGCCCTGTAGGGCCCTGCCCCCCGCTTAGAGAAGGGGATCCTGTGCCCGTGACTGCGGCCTCCCTAGTCCCTTCCTCAAAGGCTCTCCAGCCACCTCCTCCTGAGCTCAGATGTGTTTGCATTTGTCCTCTGGGAACTACAGCAACTCCTGCTGTACTGAGAGGCTGAGCTTTCTGGGGAGGTTTGTGTTTGGGGCCATCCCACTGGGCAGGATCCCAGTATGTGACCTGCCCCCTGGAGTGTGGGCAGCATCTCCAGGACCCCCATGAGTGACTGTGAGAGCAGAAGCAAGAATTCTGGTAAGATGCGTGTCCCCACCTATGAATATATTCTGTAGAATTATTTTTTGTTCTACAAACTTTTGTCTGTACACCATTTTTTTCTTTTGTCTTTGCACTTTTAGTTAAGAATACAATTTTAATTGCACCATCTCTGGTCTCCACACTGGTGATTATGGGAGTGAAATCAATAGAGTGTTGATCATATGTGTGTCTCCACTGATGAATATACACGTAGAAAAATACCCTGAAGACTTGTCCTCCTTGGTATATGTTACAATCCCCTTGCTATCAACCATGCTTTCTTTCTTTTTTCTTTGTTTTGCATTTCTTCTTAAGAATAAATGTTTAACAGCACTGACTATGGAATCCATTTCCTTAAAGCAGACAATGAATCCTGATGTTGTATATTTTCTTATCACTAAACAGGATATGTTTTCCTGCTGATTTTTACTCAATTCATGTCATAACATGTAATTGATGTGCTCATTGTTGGCCAGAAATATTTTTATAGAATTATATCAAGCAGAAACTACGCAAAGCATGTATTTTCTATACAATATGGGAATCATTTATTTTCAGGTAATGGTCACATTTTATGGGAATCATTTATTTTCAGGTAATAGCCACATTTTGTGAAAAAAATGCATTTGGTTATTCTTTCAAAACCTTTTATTGCTTTGCCAGGCACAGTGGCTCACTCCTGTAATCCCAACATTTTGCGAAGCTGAGGCAAGTGAACTGCTTGAGCTCAGGAGTTCGAGACCAGCCTTAGCAAGAGTGAGATACCCCTCATCATCTGAAAAATAGAAATACTAGTCAGACATTGTGGTGGACATCTATAGTCCCAGCTACTGGGGAGGCTGAGGCACAAGGATCTCTTGAGTCCAAGAGTTTGAGTTTGCTGTGAGCTATGATGCCAGGATACTCTACACAGGGTGACAGAGTGAGATTATGTCTTGTTAAAACCGCAACACATTTGTTGTTTTTATTACAATTTAATATCAAGATTTTCATGTCTAAAAGTTTAAAACCCTATTCATTTTAAAACTTATCTCTAGGCTGGTGCAAGTGGCTCATGCCTATAATCCTTGCAATCTGGGAGGCCCTGACAAGTGGATCACTTGACCTCAGGAGTTCGAGACCAGCCTGAGCAGGAGTGAGACTAAAAATAGAAAAAGTAGCTGGGTGTGGTGTTGGGCAAGTATAGTCTTAGCTACTTGGGAGGCTGAGGCAAGAGGATCATTTGAGTCCAGGAGTTTAAGGTTCTTGCGTGCTATGATGCCATGGCACTCTACCTAGGGTGACAGAGTAAGACTGTCTCAACAAGAAAAAAAAAAAAAAAACAAGAAGAAAAAGTTATCTCTATTCCCTGGAAAAATAATATAGGGGATGAAAGGCCAAACTAATCATTGTAAGAATAGGAAAAATTAAGAAGAACACAAGAGAAAAACTATGTGTTAATAACATCAGAGCACAGAAAAGAAATGCAGGCAAAGTGATCTAAAATAATTGAGCTGATGCTCGCCTGGCTTAGGTTCTTCTACTGTATCTACCCAATTTGCCAAAGATCTACTCAGCACAGAGGAACCCAGCTGGGAAGGGAGGCCCCAGCTGAGCCTCAGTGCCTGCACAGGCAGTCTCTGCTTATGGTTAGTTTCTTCCATGGGATGTTTACTGTGGTTTCATTCAACATGAATCATATGTGCGCTGGGCTAGAAAATGAGAAACCCCCATTCTCAGGGCTCAGAGACAATGCTGTTGCTATTGTTAGTTATTTATTTTTTGTTTGTTCATTTGTTTGTTTTCCCCAATTCTGTACAAACCACCCTTAATGCATGCCTTAATTGTGAACATCGCTCTCTGTCCTGACTGCTCCCCCTACTGGGCTGTCTAGTTATCCTGTCATTGCCTGTTATGTGCTCACAAACCAAACTATGTGTTCTCTCTGCTGGGCTAACCTTTGGGGCAGAATGAGTTTTCAGAGCCTCTCCTCTGCTACGCTGGTGTGACTAGTACTGAGTCACACTAACCCAGGTCTCATTCCACAGGAACATCAATTAGCATTTGGGGATTGTCGAATACAAACCATTCTCAATGTGCCACTTTCCCTCGAAACTTGCAGTGGTGTGGGCTTAACCTATGAGACCATACCATGATCTCTCCAGATTCTTCATGGGTGACACATCAGGAATCATTTCTGGATTCATGACATAAACCCTTAACACTTACTAGCACCTGCTGAGATACTAAATGTCAACCAAAGAGCAGGTAGTTTCACTGGAGCTGACCTCTACTGTATTCCTGTCACAGTTCTCTACCTGCAACCTGCACGTAGTCTGAAAATTCTTACTTGTCAGAAAAAGAAAAAAAAAAACTCAAATTATTCTCTGTTATTGCAGTGGCTTATGGGGTAAATTCTACAATTTATGTTGTCTAGGGTTTTTGTTTCTGAAACCAACGTCTGGAATGTCAAGAGTTACTTTTTTCTGTCAGCAAGAGGCAATAGAAACAAATAAAAAAGTCTTCTATATTCCACCACAATTTTACAAGTCTATTTAGAGCTTCACAAACCAAGTTTTTTCCCTAACTGTCCTTAGCCACCTGTCCCTGTGGGAAGCTTGTGTAGAGTGCTGTCACCACTGTCTTCATGGAGATAAGTAGTAAAAAGGAAAAGCAAGTTAGAAAGTACTTATTTCTGAATATTGTCAAATACTATCTCCCTAAAAATATACACATGTACAAAAATAAAATATACAGATGTACTCAACATGTATCACCACAAATCTGTATTGATTGTCTGCCTATTATGCTGACTACGAGTCTTATTGACAAATACTAGGTAAAGCAGGAAAATTAGGATGAGATATCCTTTAGCTCTCCCTTCAGTCATGTTTAGTTCCACTCAGAAGGCACTTGGATTGTGTTCATTTTTCTGCCACTTATGCCAGCTAAGCCTGTTGCAGATGACAGGGTCATGAATGGGTTTTGCCTGATAAATGGCCAAGCCACTTATGGGATGGAGCCCTCACATACAGTCAGCTGCCATGAGTTCTCCAACATGTTTGTCTCATACAGCCAGAGAATCTGCTAAGCTGTCACCAAACAGCACACTTGGGCAGCTGGACCACTCCAAGCATGGAGGTTTTTGTTCAGGGCTATACCACTGTGGGAGGGTGTTGTAGATTTTGTAAGCAGTAATAAACCCCAACATCCTCAGCCTGCACCCTGCTGATTTTCAGGGTGAAATCTGTCCCTGACCCACTGCCACTGAACCTGTCTGGGACTCCAGAGTCTCGGTTGGAAACCTTATAGATCAGGAGCTGTGGAGATTGGCCGGGCTTCTGCAGGTACCAATTCAAATAGGTTTTTCCATCACTGTGCAGGAGGCTCTGACTAGCCCTGCAGGAGATGGAGACCGGCTCTCCAGGGGTAACGGGCAGGGAGAGTGGGGTCTGGGTCATCACAATATCCCCACTGGATCCTGAAAAAGGGAGAGAGAAGGGCAAGATTATGTACAATCCTTATGTCCTTTTCATAATATCATTTTGCCAATTACTTTAGGCTAAATACTTTGTGTGTCTATGGTTTTGAATAATATTCTCTAACTATATTAATGCATAACAGTAAAAATCCCAGAGATGTTCAAGGTAGAAAGGAGTCTCTAGAGGTCCTTTACACTACTCCCCTCTTCTATGTCAGAACTTCACTAGAGCACAGGTCCTTGCTCCTTCTGGAACATTCTTCAGTCTCTCAGATCTGAACCTCACATGCCCCATCCTGGGGAACAACATGAGCTCATCTAACACGCGCCTAGAGCACACATGGGAGGCAGTGGGACCCCAGAGCTCCCCCTCCCACCCCATTTTCCTTTCTCATCCCCTCTGTCCTTACCAGGGACCCAGAGCATTAGAAGCCCCAGGAGCTGCACGGGGAGCCTCATTGTGAGAAGTTGAACCCAGGAGTCCTGATCAGTCAGGCAAGGTCAGAGCTGAGCTCTTATCTCAGACTCCCAAGGGCAGGTCCTCCTTAGGGGACAGTATGCAAATATCCTCATGGGTGCAGCGATATGGGATGAAATAACAGGTGGCTGAGGGTCTCTCTTTTGAGCAAAGTAACTTAGATGTCCTCTGTGTTTGGAAGGAAAGTAGTAGAGTCAAATTCAATGTTGCCTAAGTAGGAGAAGAGCTTTAAATCTTTCATTCTTTTTTTCTTTTCTATTTTTGAGGCTTTCATTTCATCTGAAGGATTCAAGTTACTGCCTTTTTAATTCATTGTGATTCTGAAGGATTTCTTCTTGAATTTCTTGTAACGTATTTCTACAATTCCCTCCCATTTTTATGTTTCTTTCTAAGGGGCATTGCTAAGAATAAAATAATTTTTTGCCTTTTCATAGACTCCAAAATGAGGGAGCTGCTGGACACAGAGAGACCTGAGAGCCAGGACAGAGAGAACAGAGCTGCATGACAAGGGGTTGTACATGAGGGACCCTCACCAGGCTCTAACTAGTGCAGGTGCCTTCTGTGGGCTCAGGGAGAAAAGCAGCCAACAGAGACACTGCTCTCAGCCTTTATACTCTGTTTTCAGTCCAGATTCAGATTTGAAGCAAGAATTTAACCTTTCTGTAAATATGAATTTAACCCCCACCAAGACCCAGGATGTGCTTGGTTTAGGGAAGACAGAAGAGGATGATCCTCCCTCCATAATCATCTGCAGGTCCAGCCCCTCTGGTGAGATTGCTAAATGGAGTGATGTTTAAATCTAACTGCAAATGAAGACTTAAACCCAGTTTCCCTGTGCAGCCATTAGCCCTGTCCTCTGGTGACACCATTTAAAAGTGAGCACTTTAAATAGTTTTATTAATTCTAGTCCTATGCTATTAACTAATTTATAATTCATATTTGATTTTCACTGAATTTTCCACTATTTTTTTATATGTATTTCTGGGTAAATTATTGCATTTAGTTTTCATGCTTTCTTAATTTCCTCCCATCTGTGACAGTTCTTTAGTTTTTGTTTGTTTTTCAATACTTTGAAACTTTTGAGGTATACTAGCCAGTTGTTATAAAGAATGAACCGCTAGTCAAATTTGTATTGTATTTTCAATTGGGTAGATTTAAATTTTCATTTTTCACAAGAACATTATGGAAGGGATGCATCATCAGTACATCTAATATTATGTAATATCAGCATGACATTGCTGGTCATGATAAAAGAATATGACTAATAAAATCCTTTTAATAAGAAAGTCAGGTCAAAGGTAGCAAAGGCAGCTGCTTTCATCAGTCTTCCCTTGTGTTGAATGCTGAGTTTGTCAGGAATAGTCTATTCTGTTGGATATGGTTTGAATATCTAGGTCCTTCTGAAATTCACATTGAGCCTTAAACACTAAGGTGATAATAATAGACATAGATCCCTTTGGAAAGTGATTAATACATGAGGGCTCTGCCTCCATGAATGGAATTAGTGGTCTTATACAAAAGGCTCCAGAGAGTTGCTTGCCCCCTCCTCATCTTCTGCCACAGGAGGACATAACGCCCATGCCTCCATTGCTCTTCCTCCACCTACCATGTGAGTACAGAGCAAACATCTGTGTCTTAATCTTGGACTTCCCAATTCATGACCTGTGAGAAATAAATGTTTATTGTTTATAAATTTTCCAATCTGTGGCTTTTGTTGTAGCAGCAAAAACTGACTGAGACATTATCTGATGCTGTCTTTATTATATTTTAAAAATTTTGTTATATTTAAAGCATTTTGTCCAACAGAAAATATTGAGAGAATAAAGTATGTTTATCCTTAAATGACAAATGTTTCTATATGGCCACTTACCGCTGAAACATAGACACCGGAAAGGAAAAGAAGACTGGGATTTATTAAAACCTGATGGTATCCACCACTCTATAGCTGTTACTAAGTCAATTATTTGTTCAAATAAATAACATTATCTGCCACTGAGAGTATTTTAGAAGTCGAGTAGAGAGGTACAGAATTCACTGACTATTCCTAACTTGTGAGTTTGAGATACTATTGGTGCCATACTGGGATTCACACAGATAAGACCTGGTTTCCTAGAATATGAAATTTTGAGCCCTCAGCACAAAGAATATGTGACTACATTGACCTGGTATTTTTTTTCCTTAAAGAAAGTATTTTTCCATTTGGATATGAGTAGTCAATGGGATTGTCTCTTGATTGTTTTGACAGGTGAAACATTAGAGGAGAGTAGACAGGAGGGAGGAAATATCAGAGGACCAGACAGATGTGAATGGATAGTTAGTCTGACTTGGGTTTTTGGAGATAAATACATGCAGGAAAAAATATTTGAAGAAATCATAAGTGTTAAAAGAAAGAAAAAGCACAGAGTAGCCACTTAGAAACTCTTTCCAAAAAAATGATGGTCCACATCTAACCAAAGCCACTGTTTGTCACTGTCCTCTTATTCATTGATGGACTGTGTCTATAGTTCCTGGAGCTCTGGGAAGACAGATCAGGTCAATCCTGAGTGTGGGCCAGGAAATGCCTGTTGATGTCAGCAAAGGTGGGTCTGAACTTCACGTCTGTAAATCCATGCCCACTGGCCTGGGGAGGACTCGGAGGCTTCTTTTTTCTTGTCTTGATGAGGACACTTTGATCCCTGTCCTCCTTATGTCCTTCAGAGATTAGACCACACTCTAGGGACCTGGTCTCACTCATTTTTTTTTTTTCGCTAGACAGAACCTCTCTCTCACAATTCTTTCTAACATATATTTTCTTTTAGAATCATTTCCCCAGACTTACACTCTGCTTTGCTGACAGTGTATGATGTGGGGAACTGTTTTTTAGCTAAATATCCTTGGAGTTTCCATAGGTGTCATTTGCCCTATGGCCACACAGTCTGACAGACAAATGGGCTACAGTGAGATGTGTAAGATTATTGCTGGATGAATAATAGGGTGAGCTGTGAAATGGAAGAAGTGATGGTAATTATTATTATTATTATTATTATTATTATTATAACTTATTGTTATTATTATGAAACCAGAGTCAGTCTGGTATCCTGACCACTAGTCTCTGGGACCCACCAAGCCCCTTCTGGGATCAGTTTTGTGTATGGGCTCCCTCTTGTGGTCAAGTGTGGGAGAAGCCTCAGGGATTTTCCTGTGACTAGGCACTGCCTTTTCTAGGGTGATGTGTACATTCTTTCTTGTAGATTTCCATACCTGTTTTCTTCTGATGTCTATAACAAATCATAATTGAATACAGGTACTATGCAAGAGTGGCATATTATATAGTGATGTGTGGTTTTCAGTTAGACGTCAGTGGTCTATCAGTTGGAATTTCCCCACCATGTGTGGGGTCCAACTGCTGAGGAGACCACACCATACTTTGCTGCACAGCGTCCAAATAGCAAAGCAGTGACTCTAGAGTCCTCAGACTTAGGGTCGGTGGGGGGCGGGTAACAGACATTCTGGGCTTGTATCACTTGTCTATTATCCTCTCTCAGTTTTAATCTGTGGGCAGTTTCCCTCTTGTCTATCCACCATCCCTCAGCTCTCCTGGGGTGTCCCCAGAGGACAGGACTGATGGCTGCACAGGGAAACTGGGTTTAAGTCTTCATTTATAATTAGATTTAAACATCATTCCATTTAGCAATCTCACCTCGGGGGCTGGTGTCTGCAGATTATGGAGGGAGAGATCAATCTCTTCTGTCTTCCCTAAACCAAACACATCCTAGAGTTTTGTGGAGGTTTAAATCCATATTTACAGAAAGGTTGAAATTCTTGCTTCAAATCTGAATCTGGACTGAAAACAGAGTATGAAGGCTGAGAGCAGTGTCTCTGTTGGCTGCTTTTCTCATTGAGTCCACAAAAGGCCATGACACCTGCATTAGTTAGGGCCTGGCAAGGACCCCTTATGTACAGCCCCTTGTCACGCAGTTCTGTCCCCTCTGACCCAGCTCTCTCAGGTCTCTCTGTCCAGAAGCTCCCTCATTCTGGAGTCTCAAAATGAATGAGTGCTCCTCCTTTTCTTAGCTTGCAGCCAGTACTCTGTTCTTTGTGAAATAATAATTCAGACTTAATTAAATTTAGCCATAGCCTGACCCAAATCATTTGAGCCTAGCAATGTGCTCACCTAGTTTCTCTATAATCCCTGAGTTACTCTTGGAAAGGTAAAAATGATTGCATTGTTATGAATTTAACCACAAATATGTATTAAGCCTAACTAGGAGTCAGGCAGAATGCCAAATGTTAAGTGTAAATATGACAAGCGTGAAATCAGGACAGAAGAGCAAGAAAGAAAGAGAGGTTGATTTTTAAATCTTGTGTAATTCCTAGGAAAGACCCTGGATGCTCCCAGGTGTATTTATTCGGAAGGGCAGTAGAGGGAACCAGCAGGGGCCACAAGCCTCCTGGACAGAAGTGGCCCTGGAGCCTCACTACCTGTCAATTTCCTCAAAGGGAATTGAGTGTTATGGTCTAAGTCACTGGTCACTGCAGGCGTCTCGGCACGGTGGGTGCCCAAGCCCAGGAATGCTGTGGCTCTTGCAGACTCCTTTTCATACTGCTCCAGTGAGTTTGGGTAAAATACAACACCATTATTTGCATTACCACAAAGAGTCTCTCACTGTCTTCCCTCACTTTCTGTGCTGGGCTGCTGGAGTTAGGGAAGAGTGATGTGAGCACTCCCTCAGGGTTACCAGCTCCAGGTCATACCTAAAGCAAAAGCCCAGTCTCATTCTAACCCGGGGTGACTGCTCCCTGGCAGTCCCTTGACAATTTTTTCAAATTGCCCTTTGATGAAGGGCTTGTAGTCAGGCAGCTGGTGAGCCCCGGGGCAGACCTGAGTCCTTCCCATCAAGGCAGCACGTTTCCTTCTGGACTGGGCTGGGTGCAGATGTGTCATACAGGGGCCTCAGGAGTCTGCTTTGAACTTCATTTTACTTTGGCTGAACTGGCATCCATGTTGCCAAACAAAGTCCTCTGAGCACTTCTCTTCTCACATGGAATAACATTCTCCCTGAGCCAGGCTGGTTGCCTGTGGTTGGGGGAGGGGTGACACAGGCAAGGTTGCCAGCGCCGGTGTCTCACTAGGTCAACGCACCTCAAGTCCACTATCTGTGCACCACACAGCAAAGGAATTGTCCGATGACAGCAGACCCGTGGCCACCTACCTCACAGATTTAGTCAAGCCCCAGGCTGCTCTCTGTCTGCCCACGGTGAGGCTAATCTGGGAACTTGGGCTATGGAGGAGAGGATTTCCTCTAGTCAGGCTGGTCAAAATGCTCCCTCTGTGGGCACCGTCACATTTTGCCCTTTGCCCTTGTTCCCCTATGCCAGGGCAGTGAGGATTTTTAATTCTTAGTCCCACAGTCTCTTCACTCTCCATCACCAGGGCACACACATTCTCGCTCTACTAGACATGGTGCCACGGCTCTGCCAGGGGAGGAGGGAAGCCTCATGTAGATAGTGCAAGACTGGCTTTTCTGCCCTGCTCGGTGCCTTTTTCTTAGGTATAATGTTAAGACCAGGTAGTACGATTGCTCACCTGATTTCTAGTTCCTTTGAAGGTGCTTGCTTATGTGTACAGCTGTTGAATTAGAAGTTGGTGCAGAGGGATAATCACTGGAGAGATTTCTATTTAGACATTTTGCTCTTCCTCCCTCCTCAGTCCAGTGCTATACCATGGAAAAGTTTCCTGACTCTGATTAAAGCACTCATAAAATCCTCAAATCATATTTCTGGCATAAACATGGCTGACAAGAATGGTTGTGTGCTTTTGTAGAATGAAAGAATTTCATTTTCAACTTTTGGCAGTAGTTCGTACCCTGGGAACCTCCACCAAGTTAGGAAAATGCTTTTAAGATGAAAGCATTCAATGAGTATTAAAAATAAAAATTACAGAAGACATTTCTGTAACAAGATAGGTAATATGCCTGGGCCTTGGCATAAGTATTTTTGATGAGAATTGAAAAAAATCACCATAAACCATTTAATTTATAAAAGAACTTTGATCATGTGTATATACTATATATGTCATGCATATACAAAGTTAAATGAGTTTCTGCAGATGTGAATATATGAGCAGATAAGTATGAGTACTCAAAATATATCACGTAAGTCTATAGCCACTTGTATGTATGCTATATACTATACATGCACAAACTCCATAAATGATGCTAATTTCATTCTTTTTATTGAAATATTATTTAGTTTTAAATCGCTCTTCATTTCTTAAGTCTCCATACTTAGATGACTAAACATTTATTTTTATGCTATCAATTTTTAAAAGATCAGTCAATCTATACATACATATGCATATGTGTAAATATTGTACTGGTCAGCTTTTGTATAATAATGACTTATAACCACCCACTCAAAACTCAGTGGCTTATAACAACAAGCATTGTTCAATGTTCAGGATGCTCATGTTAACAATTATCTAGGCAGGACACAGCTGGGGAGTTCCACTGCTGGCCTGTAAGCTTGTCTTCAGCTTGTGGATTCCATTTGATCTAGTGCCAAGGCAAAAAAGTAGTGACTATGCACAAAACTCACACATCAAGCTGCACAGGCATACTAGGAATTTAAGTAAAATAACCTCTAGCAGAGATGCAAATAAATTGAATGTATTCTTTCACTGTAAAGATTCTTGAAGTTTCTAAAAACATTGAATTGAGTTATCAGGGCATATAACCAGTTAATGGGCAAATAATTAAATATTTCAATATTTGCAATCTATAAAACATTTTTTTTTTTTTTTATTGAGACAGACTCTCAATATGTCACCTTGGGTAGAGTGCTGTGGCATCACAGCTCACAACACAACCTCAAACTCTTGGACTTAAACTATTCTCTTGTCTCAGCCTCTCAAGTACAGGCACCCACCACAATGCCCGGCTATTTTTTTTTGTTGCAGTTCTCATTGTTGTTTAGCTGGCCCAGGCTGGTTTTGAACCCACCAGCCTCGGTGTATGTGGCTGGCGCCCTATCCACTGAGCTACAGGGGCCACCTATAAAACATTTTCAAATGTAACTTTTATTAATTACTTAGTAAAGCTAGGTATTTTCAATATACAGCTCTAAATAGATATTTTCTTAAATGGCCTCATCAGAAAAAAATCTCTTTAACAGAAGTAAATACCACCTAAAACACAGCTTCTTAAATTTTCTGGATCATCTGCTACCTTGTTAAATGCAAACTGTCATCCAGTGGGTCTAGGGTGAGCCTGCTGCTTTGCATTTGGGCTATGCTCACGGTGATGCTGATGACAACGGTGCCTTCTGGATAAATTTGGGGAGCGAAGTATCTTCATAGTAAGGAAAAAGAATGTGACAGGCACACTTAGGTTCCTTTCTTTGCTGGTTTATTAAAAGGATTTCTTCCTTTCTTTATCAAGTGATTGCTATATATTTGAGATGTCATTTACTCATTTTTTCTGTTTACTCTGTAACTTAG
This sequence comes from Galagoides demidoff, assembly GCA_963574575.1. Classification (NCBI taxonomy): domain Eukaryota; kingdom Metazoa; phylum Chordata; class Mammalia; order Primates; family Galagidae; genus Galagoides; species Galagoides demidoff. The sequence continues at coordinate 20,053 of CAUYQV010141084.1, forward strand.
TGAAGTTCTCTGGCTATAATCTTAGACTTGGTCATGAAACTTGGAAACACATCTACGTGTATTCTAGGGCCATCCCCTAAGTGGACAGATACTGAGAGTAAGGAGAGTAGTGACCAACAGGCTGTCAGCTGTCAATCCCCCACCACTAATCACTTAAAAGCATGTTTCTCAGCTCCCCTTTTCCCTGTATGGTTTTCTGTAGAGTTTCTGAAAGATGAGCCCTCACATCACATATGGAAAGAAGAAAAGGAAGATTTATTATTTACTGAAACCTGCAGGCAGACACGTGGATGAGCTGGGGGATGGAGATTACCTGATGAGGTGCACAGGCAGCTGGAGAACATCAGCACCCCCACCCCAGCTTCCCACAGGTCTGAGGACCACGTAGTCAGGCAGCCCACACCTTCAGGCTGGCATTAGCGTGTCTTCCCATTTCTAGGCCCTCCCTTCCTAACATGCCCCAAGATTTGTAGGATTATATTTTAGACACCCATTCCCTGCATTAAAACAATTCTTGATTCAGTGCGTCACAAGTCGTTTCTCTTTTGCTAGAGAAGTACCAAAAGATACCTCATGTCAGACATTTTCGATGCAACAACTTCTGTTCTTAATGAAATCAAGACACATAATGTCACATCTCTGTTGCTGGGGCTGACGAGAAAGACAAAGAGTAAGAGCCCAAAGGAACCTCACCGATCCCTTAAACCAAAAGTGTCCAGGGCCTTTAGACCATGCTGCCTCTGAGAAATGTCCTCAGCAGATGGAGGAAGGAGGAGGAGCAGCTGGGGCAGCTCAGCCTCACACACCTGCTTCCCTGGGGTGGTTTATGCTATGACTTGTAACACTGTGGGGCCCACTGTTATACTGCAGACAGTAATAATCTGCAACATCTTCAGCCTGCAGGCCACTGATGGTCAGAGAATAATCTGTCCCTGACCCACTGCCTCTGAACCTTGATGGGACCCCAGTGGCCAAATTAGATGTATAATAGATCAGGAGCTTAGGAGATTTCCCTGGTTTCTGCTGATACCAGTCTAAATAATTGCTAATGCCCTGACTGGCCCGACAAGTGATGGTGACTGTGTCTCCTACAGATGCAGACAGGGAGGATGGAGATTGTGTCATCTGGGTAGCACAGCTGGCACCTGAGATTGAAAAATAAAAAATAAATGTACACAGCTAATCGATTCTTAAGAGGACCTCCCTAAAGACCCAGGCAGGACTGACTACACTCTTAGTAAGTCCTTGGTGTTCTCCCTCCTTACCTGGGAGCCAGAGCAGCAGGAGCCCCAGAAGCTGAGCAGAGGCCTTCATGTTCATGCTGTGTCCTGATGGGGACTGATTCCTGCACAGGGTGTGATCAGCTGGTTAATAAGTCTCCAGGGAAGAGGGCTGTGACCCAGAAACATGCAAATCCGCAGGGGTTGGGCAGGCTGGGTGCAGCTGCAAGACTGGCTCCTCTCAGTAACTCAAAACAGGCCCCGTGTCCCCAGGTGTCCCAGAACAGGCCAGGCAGCACAGATTCACAAGCAGAGAGCATGTTTCTCCTTGGGGGTTATAGGACATAATATGTCTAATATCTGTGAAGAGAGTGTTATTTTTATTTCTTCAAGGTTTTGGTCATGCTTTACATTTAAATCTATGAGATAGTCTGTCAAGGATGGCACAAACTCCAGAAACCACAGGAAAGTTCACAAGCTCTTTGCATTTGGTACCTTTGAATATCACTGACCTCAGAGAGGCTTCAGCTTTTCTCTGATTCACTGTCACCCCTGGTGCTACATAATGTCATCATGACCCTTCAGTGATGATAGATGGTCCAAAAGGAGTGAGAAAAAAGCATGGGGGTCATATTTTTATTTTTATTTTATTTTTTTTGAGACAGAGCCTCAAGCTTTCGCCCTAGGTAGAGTGTTGTGGTGTCATAGCTCATAGCAACCTCCAACTCCTGGACTCAAGCGATTCTCCTGCCTTTGCCTCTCATGTATCTGGGACTACAGGCACCTACCACAATGCCTGGCTATTTTTTGGTTGCAGTCATCATTATTGTTTGGTGGGCCCGGGCTAGATTTGAACCTGTGAGCTCAGGTATATGTGGCTGGCGCCTTGGCCGCTTGAGCCACAGGCATCAAGCCAGGGGTCGTGATTTGTAAGGAAGGGCGGTATGTCATCAGTAACCTGCCATCTCCAGCTAAGTGGTCTCAGCATCTCTGAATGCTCTGCCCTACTCCTTTCATTAGGCTAGCCAAGGTCAAGGATTTCTCCCTCTCCACCTAAGGAGCATTAGCTGCCTTCCTGGCTGAATTGCTCCTACACATATTTGCTCTAGAAGTCCCCCGAGTGCCTCAGATTATCACACATGCTTTCCATCCCCCCAACCCAAGCCACTCCCTTCAGAAGTGGAGTCCTCTGCAGAGCCGGTGTTCATGTCCATCCTTTAATCTACGGTGGTCCCTCAAACTGCACATTCCACCATCACCAAGCTCCTTCCAGTTCCTAAGAGAAGGCAGCTCTCAATGTCTGGGTTTAGGATGGTGGAACTCAAGCAGGGTGAGGGCAGAAGCAGCCAGGAAATGGAGGTGGAAGCCCTTTCTAAGTGTTGGAGCTACAGTGGGAAGGAGGGTGTCCCCACATAGCAGAGGTGCTGCTTTGGAACTGAGGGGCACAGAGGGTGGATGAGCAGGGCATTCATGTGGGTAAGGACTCCCAGTACAGGAGCCAGAGCCCAGGTAGGGTGAGGGTGACAACCACACAGGGGCTACAGAGATGGTACAGGCCATGGAAAGGGCATCAGAGCTAGAGCAGGGTGTGAGGGTGTGTGTGTGCAGTCGTCTGCATGGAGGGGTAGCAGATGATTGCATAAAGGTCTAGTTTAGAACAGGGTTGCTGATCTATAAATAAATACATTCAAGATAATTAGAGCCAAAATCTTGGCTATTAGGAAAAGGAGTTAATGTAATGAAAGAGGATTGTTTGAATAAACTCTGTGATCTTGGGATGGAATTGGTGATATTAGTATAAACTGATAGTATTTTGTGATCAAGACATAATTATGTATCTGCGCTGTGGATAGAGAAATTCATAGATAAATAGACAATTTTTCCTGATCTAGGAACAGTGAGAATCCAGTCCCACATTGCACCTGTAGTGTCCAGATCTTTGTTTCTATATATCATTCGCCACTAAAAGGGACCAATAATCTTTGGAGAAATGTCTCTTTCTAGGTCTGAGGTAGGACAAATATACATCTGGACCATTTTGAAACTAAGGAAACACTCAAAGAATGATGTGGTTATGGCAAAAGGAATAGTAACAAATTAAAATGGGGCCATCATTGGCCAAATCTGAGGAATCCTGAATACCAAAATATGCAGAATGATTACCTTGAAAGGAAATGGGAATCTGAGTTCATACTGACATTTTAGTAAGAATGGGATAATCATAAAGTATCAAACAACTCCACAAATTTATATTAACTACAAACAGGAAAAACAACTGTGCATCAGAGAATCCTGGCAGACTCCACCTTAGACCAGATCTGAAGTGAACCTCCTCAGTGACGGGCAGATTGAAGTCGCGCCCCTGACGGGATGAAGGGGAGGAGCAGAGCATCGCTTCTGGGTGCTCCTGCCAGTTGTGGGATGAACTGTGACTCCCAAAGTTCATATGTTGATGCTGT